>JANHGB010041324.1:0-19702 GCA_026283785.1 Coracopsis vasa
TCTCCTGTAACATCCTCATAGACAAACTGATGAGGTATGGGTTTCAGAAGTGGACAGTGAGATGGACTTTAAACTGGCAGAAGTACTGGGCTCAAAGCATTATGACCAGTGGCACAAAGTCCAGCTGGAGGTTGGTCATCACAGGTATACTCCAGGGATCAATACTGGGCTCAGACTCTGTTGGCTAACTTCAGTAATGATGTGGATGTAATGATGGGACAGAGTGCACCCTCAGTAAACTTGCAGACAAAACCAAAACTGGAAGGACTCGGAGCTTGATAGATCAGATGACTGGTGCCAGCAGCTTCCTGGGCTGTCTTAAGAGAGGTGTTGCCAGCAGGTTGAGGGAGGTGATCCTTTCCCTGTGTTCAGCACTGGTGAGGCCACATCTGGAGTATGCGGTCCAGTTCTGGGCTTTCTAGTACAAGGGAGACATGGATGTGTCCTCCACTATGCTGTGAAATCAAGATAATGGAATACATGATGCCAGCTCCTGAAGGACAGATCTCAATCACTTCACAGAAATGTAAGGGAATACTTATTCTGTGGAACAGATGGAAGCTGAATATATCAGAGGGAATATCCAAGAAGTGAACAAGTTTAGGTTTTCCATGAGGAAAACATATATCATGCTCCTGGAATATTATTTCTCTGAGGTTTCTTATATGCAAACTATGCGTATGTTTATAAAATAGATAAACAGTGGTTGAATATACACGCATACTTGTATATATGATTTGTATGTATATACATGCATGTGAGTATATATATGCACACCAAAGTATAAATAAAGAATATCTAGAGAGGAACCACAGTTTGACTCCAGGATATCACAACAGCCATTACACGCTCTGTTGGTACTGTTGTGTTATAAAATTTGTCCTGTTGTGTTAAACTAATACAGAGGAACAGGAGGTAAGCTCACAGGCTCTGACATCAGTGCAAACATGTAATTCCTGCCTTGGAAGGCCTTCCCATCTAAACACCTCCTTCAGCTGTGGATGAGCAAAACTCATTTTTGTGCGCTTTGCTTTGCTGTTTGGCTGCACTGCATAATGCACTTACAAAAGTCTTGACTGGACATGCTGCCAGGAAGGCTGTGGTGGGCAGCTGTAGTGCCCTGACCTCAAATGCAAGAGATTTGTTTGACCTGCACACACAATGAATCACAGCTGAGCACTGCAGAAGGTGGCAAAGGGTGTGGGAGCTGAGAAGTTCTGGAGACAGCATGGCCACAGTCATCCCAAGCACAAACCAACCCAAAACCAAGAGAGGCTGAAACATATTTTTCTAATGTGAGAAGGCCTGGTTTGAGAGATGTCCTTTTGGTTAAAATTAAGGAGGAAAGAGCTTGCTCACATATAGACATTTGTCTACTAAAAATGGCTGCAAATTCATAAAGGTGGTCACTGGTGTAAGGCTGAAGTCTTCACTCAGGCAAAATGTTTCCTGAAGTTTTAGCGTGTTCTTGTGTTTTGCTTTTCATTTAGTGTTTTCTTGTGCATGTTCTTAAGATCTTTTAGCTCTGCTTCTGACGTGAAAAGGGCCTTGATGAGTAAGAACATATCCTTTGTAGTGTTTTTAGAGATTGGCAGCAAGTCCTGGAAAAAATGCATTACTTGACTCTGAAAGTCATCATTGACCTTACTGTTACTCACTCCCTGTCCTCCCAAAGAGCCTGCACTGCTTGTTTTGGTTTTTCCCCGTGGTACACCTTCTGCCTGCAGAAATCTGTGGGACAAAAGATCATTGAAAAGCAGGACCTGGTCTGTGGGTGCTGATGTAGTAATCTGTTTGTCAACTGGACAGGATGGCAACATTCACATGACCTGGCTATGTGTGCTTGCGTCTGGGCTGGCCATGGTGGTTTTCTCTTCAGGCTCAGTGCTGGTAAGTATTACACCTCCTGTGCAAAAAGCCTATAAAGCTGTGATAAACCAAATCTCTTCCTCTGGTTAATTCAGTATTTTATTACCCCCCCTTCTATTATACAACCCAATTGGAGAGGTCTTTCTTGGCCTGCAGCCTAAAGTTGGATTCCACCACCCATAACTTGTATAAAAGTGTCTGGGGTAAAATCAGTGGTGGTGGCCATGCAATTTACACTTAGCATGTGGTGTTTATAAAATAAATACAAGTGGCAGCTGGTGTAACTTGTGAAAACTTTGATGTTTGGAAGTGGCCTAAGCCAAAGACTATCAGTGCACATAAAAGTTACTGCTGGTTTTAGATTGATCACTTAGCTGTGCTATGTGGGTATCACTTGTGGCCCATATCAGTACTTTTACAAGGCAGCAGTGCTAAATCGTTGAGCCTTTCTGTCATTTATTGTCCTGCTGTGCTCAATTTAATTATAGACAGGCAATTAACAGCATAGGTGAGAGAAAAAGTGAGTGTTTTACTGAACTTACCTCAAAATGCAGCAATAGTAGGAAGAGGGAACTTGCTGTTATACAGGTAATAACTGACCAGTTTTAAACCATTTTAAGTCAGAACTGTTCATGCAGGTTCGCATGTATGCCCTGTCCCACAGACAGCCTGTGCAAAGGCAAGAGGCTGGTGGGCTTCAGGTATTGGGGGATTGCAGTGCAGCTGGGGGATGGAGCAGGGGTCCCACTCAGTCATTTTCTTCTCTCATTACCCCCAGTATGCATACAGTAACCCATGCAGCAACATTCAAGCAACGGCTTGAATTCTTGTGTGTAGCCAGAAGTTATAGGTGTATCTATGTCATCTCTTACTTCCGAGAACGTTTGCTGGTGAACAGAACAAGGTGATAGCTGGAGTCAAAAACTCTGTCCATAAGATGCATCTAACACATCAAAGTCTAATGATTATTGACTCTATATCTCTTCCTTTTCTTTCTTTTTTTCCCCTTTGCAGTTCTTTTGCCCAGCAGGTTCACCATCTGGCTTGCCAGAAATCATTGGGTATTTGAATGGCACTTCTATTCAACATCTTTTCAACATTAAGACCTTTTTAGGGACATTTGTCTCATGCGTGCTGGCTGTAGCCTCTGGGCTCTTCTGTGGACCAGAAGGTCCCATGATCCATTTGGGGTAAGAAATAGCAGGCAAAAGTTAAAGCTATCAGATTGAGAGTGTGGGCTTGGAATGTTTGTATTAGTGGCAGTGATGGTTTAAAACCCCCCTGCATTGGGAGCTCTTTTTGCCTGTGCTGTCCCCTCCTTTGCATTAGCACAACTGTTCCTGAAGAATAACATTTTTATGCTGCATGTTTTAAGTAGTGGCTTGGTTCCCTAGTACAATTCATTGTGAGGCTCAGCAAGCAATTAGCTGGACAACTGCAGTTAGTTCTGCTTCTGAAATGCAACTTATCCTGCAGCTGTGGCTTTGAGGCTGCTTTGCATCTCATATCTGCTTTTACCTGTGCAAAGTCTGTATAGAAATAAAGCCAGTCTCAAGTGGCTGTGCACAAAAGGGGCACCAATTTTGCATCCACCTGCAGATGTGTTGTACATGGTGGTACAAGGCACATGGTGATAGACAGCTGGGCCCTTGGGGTCCATGTTTCCAGGTTACAAACATGGTGCCAGCTAAGGGTGATCGCAGAAACCAGGTGCTGCTTTGCAGACTCTGCAGATGGTGGATTGCGAGTCAGGTTAGAGCTGCTTGTTGTTCGTGCAGTAGTGTAATACTATGTTTCTGGTAGGGAAAACTTGATTTTGTGGAAGGATAATGTTTTTATACCCCCTTGCTATGTACAAAGAAAGAGAATCCCCGTCATCCTACCCTGGTCTTGGGGCCTTTTGAGGAGGAGAGGAGTGTTGCCTGGCCCCACATTATAGGTCAGAGCTGTTCTTAAAATTTACTATGTTGCAGTGCAGCCAGATTTTGTAACTGCAGGCCAGATTTTGGGCTTTTCTATTTTGTTAAGTGACATAATTTCCTTTTCCCCCCATTTAGAGGAGAATCCTACTTTGTTACTGTTATTACACTGTATCTTGAGTAGAGATGGTAAAACTGGGCTTTGCTAATATGATAGTGATCATTTGGCTGGTTTGCTGCTTTGTTTCTGATCCTTCTTGGGTTTGGAAAGTGTGTATCCTTGAGTTTTGTGACATGCACATGGGAGTGCATGGTTAGAGGCAGCCACGAACCTTCTAGACACCGATTGCCAAGGTTTAGCTGTCCCTTTAGGTTTCTTTTGTTTTCTTTGCTTTCAGACATTTGTCTGCAGGAGCTCAGAGACTGCAGCTGTGATATTTTCTTTTCTCCCTTTGTGCTGTGTTGGTAACAGCGATGTGAGAGCCAAAGGATTGAATCGTATTTCCATGAAGAAAGTCAGCACGGTATTAACGTGATGCCTTTTCAAAACATGGGAATTAAGAGCTAGTTTAATTTAATTTAGCTGGAACCCTCCACCATTTTTATTAAACATAAGCACACGGAAGTTGCTAAAAGCCTCTGAGAGATTCGTTAAGGCTCCTAATTTAAGTCTTGTAGAAAAGTCTTCCAAGATTATACAATGAATAGATTTTTCATTTCGCTAAGGGTTTGGATAATTTTTTTCCCCCATTTAAATGTAGTTTGAAGTGCTGCCTGGGAACACACTGTAATAATTTAAATCATTACACATCCTCTGTTAGAAGTAGGGCTGTTCTGGCTGCCATGATCATTAACCTGGGAACACATGCTTGAAATGATGGGCTATATAGTCCGATGTGTCAGCACACTTGGGCAGATGTTAACATGCAGTTCTTCAAAAGGTGTTTCATGGCCTATCTTCACAACATGTTCTTGCAAAAGAGACATTTAAGTCTCCGAATCAAGAATCTGAAAGTCTTTAGTAGCCTCCTTCTTTATGTCAACAGGACTTTGCATATTTAAAAGCTGTGTTCAACATTTTCCATGTTTAAATCTGTTGAAGTCAATCTAGCTTTGCTGTTGCATGCCAGCTAAGGCTCTGTCCTCCCCTGCCTTTAACTATGGCTGACTTATAAATAATTTACTGAAGAGTGCTCTCAATTATACAACATCACTTTTAGTGCTCTCCTGGGTTGTGGCCTGAGCCAGCTGCAGTCAGACACCCTCGGCGTGCACCTCCCGATCTTCACCAGGTTTCGGAATTCCGCTGATAAGTAAGTGATGGTCAGAGTTGTGGGGCTTCGAGGGGAACCTGCTTGTGTCCAGAAGGCTGCTGGTGAGCCCGTTGCATCTGGAAGGGAAACAAAGATGCTGCTCCAGCAATCTTTCAGCCTTCCTGCTGTTTGTCACTTTGGAATGGGGATAAAGCCACCCACTCTAATTAGAAGAAAGTTGTTTAATTAAACAGCTTTAAAGTTCTTTGATTAAAAGAAAGTTTACAGGTTGTTTTATTGAATGCCTGTGGAATAATGCATTAATACTGAAGACCTGTTCCCATTGCCTTCTGGGTTGTATAAGGAGGGAGAAAAATGAAGCATTTTTACACATGAGCTTTGTCCTCCAATTATTGTTGCTGGCCCAGGAAAAAAGAGACAATGGGGATTGCACAACTTGTTTGTGACACTTTGTAAATTTGGCACTTCTCTGCTCATGCGTGTCTGTGAGATAACTCTGGTAAGCTCTCTCTCGTGAACGGTTCTACTGAAATTAATGACATCAAGTTTCCAGGAAAAAGAAATTAAAAACCAGTTTATGTCTTCTGGATGGTATCTATTGTCATGTTGACACACAAAACCCTATACAGTACTTTTTGTTTTTCCAAAACAAGGAAAAAAATAATGACTCCCATGTGTTAATTTCCTAAATAAATACAGAGAATTCAAACGAACAGCCACTGTGAGCTATTTGTAGCTTGAAAGAAAATAAAAAGGCACTGAAGGGAAGATACGGGATCTCTTTTGCCTTTAGTCTTTTATGATCAGTCGTTTCAATAAATCTGAGGCATGCTGGTTAAGGAAAATGTAAGTCATGGAAGAAATCAGCGAATGTGCTAAGTGAAGCAGCGAGAACTCTTGTTTTTCTCTGCAGGATCCAGCTATAATATAATTAGAAAGAAGTGTTAGCTTGCAGTCAGGAGCCATCCTGGGAGAGACGGGTTGTGTGGAAGTACCCTTCACAAGAGAGGGTTGTTGGGGAGTAGCAGAGATAAATTCCAGTCTAAGCAAGACCTCGCTTCTCTACAAAGACCAGGATGAAAGACTCCTGCTCCCCGGTATCTTTTGGAGTTAGGTAGGCTCAGGAGATGTACCCTCTCCAAGTACAGTCACAGGCAGAGCTGTAACTCAGCAAGTGTTGGGATGTTGAGGGATCTTAAGGCATCCCCCCATCACTGTAATGGAGGCGTAGGAGGGGTCCAGTTTCATTGTTGATACTACTGGTGGAACATGTACAACTGACTGGAGCAAGAAGTTGGAGATGTCCAAGCAGAGCTTGCCCAGCTTTTACTGTGGGATGCAGCACCTTTTGAGTTCCCTGCAGCGGATGCAACTGCTACACAGTTCCCTGTGAAGATACAATGAGTAAGCAAAAATCCATTCACAAGAGTGTCTAGCTCAGCATTTGTGAGTTGGGGAATACCAGACATAAAGCTGCCTTCTATAGTGGGTTTTGTTAAGGGCTTTAACACATAAACTCTCTAATCTTTTATTGTCTGTCCATTATTCTCACTGCCACCCATCTTTGAACTTGGCATTCCTTAATATTAAAAATACTTATATTTTGTATACTTCTTGACTTCAACTACTACTGAATGCTCAGCATTTCTGCAAATTATCTCTGAGGTCTCAGGTAGCATATCCAGAGGATGTGAGTTTTCTAAGCTGGTGAGCACTAGTGATTAGTGCATTATATGTATCAGCATCACCCTCGTGTGCCCCAGTCCAGCAGACGCTGGACTTGAATCTAATTTTCCAAGGCAGAATTCCAACATGATTTATTTCCTCTTCTGATATCCTCCCCTCTGCTTTGCATACTGTGGCCTTCCTTAAAAAGGAACAAATGTAACATTTGTCTGATGCAAGATGTTGTTTTCATATAATAAAATGGTTGCTTTAGAAAAGGAATTACGTTGTGTGTGAGGAAAGGTCTAATAATAAATGCATAAAGGAAGACTGTCCATTTATGCCTTTCTTTACCACATTATAATTATTTTTTTCCTTCTTTTTTTTATTCTTTACTAGAACTGTCTCACAGTGCAGATCTCTGCTATTTGAGCAACTAGTGCAGCTTACAGCAACAGAATTGTGTTGCCCTTTGGGGTGTATGTTGGCTCTTATAAGGATGGAGAAAAGGCACATAAGTTCCCTGTGGATTTCTCAGGCATTTGCAGACTGAGGCAGCAAGTTGAGCCTACGGGCTCCAGGGCAGTACTCTTATTCTCTTAGTGAGTCGCAGACTTCATTACCTTTTCTCCCCTGCAGTATTTCACCCATGACTGCACTGCTTCCAGGGTATGAAGTGTCATGTCTGCCTGGCATTAGGCTGGTCAGTGCTGGATCAGCTGCTTGCTGGTGTGGAGCAGTGGTCCCCATGTGATGTTACAGGATGGAGAGTTTTGTCAAGGCCAGAGCTCAGGATGGACAGGTCTGAACTCAAAATCTAGAGATGCAAGGCACTATAATAACCCCCAAATAAACTAGCATGTCTTTAAATTCAGTCCCATTAACCCAGCTTTGATAGGAAATGATGCTTATGGGGGGTTTTAGTTTCTGTTCCCCCCTCCCCCCCATTACCTAAATTTTGATTCTCCTACCTGTTGCAGGCGCAGTTTCATTACAGCTGGTGCAGGAGCAGGGATAGCTTCGGTATTTCGTGCCCCCATTGGTGGGCTCTTGTTCACATTTGAAGAAGTATCTTCGTTCTGGGACATCAGGCTGGCCTGGCAAACCTTCTTCTGCTGCTTGATGGCTACCTTCACCACGGATTTATTGTCCTCTTCTCTCTATGGGTTTGTTTACAGAGGTCACTTTGGATTTTTTGAAGCAGAGAAAAGAATTATATTTTGGGTATGTACTGTGTGGATGTGGGTGGAAGTAAATGCAAGGTTTTAGGTGTGTTTCTCTCCTCATTGTAGCCGGGAGAGTAGCAGGGAAGAGGAACTGAGAAGGAGAAGGAACAGTATTTGTACAATTGTCAAATCAGTGGATATGGAAGCCTTCACGCTTTACACGTGGTAGTCACTTAGATACAACATGAAGTTGTTTTGTCCTAAATAACAAGTAGACATAACATCTACTCTTTGCTTATTAGCTAATCATATAAGTTATAAAGTTAACTTTCTGTATTGGTGCTGGGTAGGAGAGGGATACTTCAAAGTGAAGAAAAAGCCAAAGAGCTTTTAAACAGGGTGTCCTCTCCTTCTGTAGCTGGCTTGAGCTCTGTGTTGCTGCAGGCATTGCTGTGCTGTGCCCCTGTTCCTTGGTGCTTACAGATTAAACATTCAAAAATGTATAATCACTGTTTGTTCCTGGTTGCACAACAGAGGTGACCTTCAGCCTCAGCCACCTTTATTCCTTCCAGCACAGCACAACCTTGATCTTTGGATTTTTATCATGTGTCCACCTAAAAGTACTTGCTCTTATTATCATGTCTTTCACTCATTTTTATTGCAAGATGATTCACTAGTGATTTGCAAGTATCATGATCTTCACTTCTTGTCTAAATATCCTTCTTGATATTTGACTTGAAGATCAATTAAAGAGCTAGAAATAAACCCCTGATCTTCTGAATTCCAGTCTACTTTTTGCTACTAAGTGAATTTTTCCTAAGGTAATTCCCTCATCACTGTCACTGATCTCTGCATTTCTTCTGGCTTGTATCTCTCTAGCAATGCAGAAACCAGAGATTATGGAATTTTTCACATGTAGGCATACCTTGGTTGGGAAAACAGATAACTTTTTTGTGTGTGTATGCATGCTGATATAACAATTTTGCATATGCTATGCAAAAATATTTTGGGTATATTTGCTTTACCACGAGTTTAGCTGGGGCAGGTGGAGAAGACATTGCTTTTCAACCCAAATCCTTTTTGTGGATCAACTGATAGTGCAGTCCCGCAAACAGCTGCAGTGACACAACCAAGAAGATAAAATTTTGTGGCAGAAAGGTGAGATTGCATGGACAGGGAAGAGTTCAGGCCTTCTGAAGCCAGATTTGTTTCTGAAGCCAAAGTATTGTGTAATGCACAGCTGCATGCACAGGGGAGAGTGGATTCACGTCAATTGTTGTATTACAATAAGCATTGCTCTTTTAACACTCCTTTCAGGATGTTTTCTGAAAACAGCAGTGGATTTTGTTTCCTTCTATCTTCTCTTAGTGTCATTAGATGGAAAAACTAGCTAAAATTATTATCAACACGACTTCTGGCAGGGTTCAATAGTTTTTGGCTCTCAATGTGGTACAGATAACTAGAAACATTTCCATTTCACTGAACATTTTTCTCGGGGGAAATTTTGCTTTGATGTTTTGTGGTGTTAACCAATACAGTTTACAGTGGATAAACTCTGAGTTGAAAGCTTGTGGGTTATGTTTCTTAAGAAAACTACTTGTTTTCTTTAGTTTCATTCTACCTGGCATAATGTTACAAGGGGAATTTATGATACTCCAGAGCATGAGGTTTTCAGGAAGGTTCTCTTTATTTTTACATAGACCATTGGATTAATTGTAAAGGTGAAACTTGCTCTGTAGGTAACAGATTTTTCTTGATGACTGGCCAAATCCTGTGGTTGATACTACCACAAAGCCAAACAGTACACTGTGCCACCTTTCATTTCCACCATGTAGAGCCCTCACTCGACTTTACCTTCGTTGCCACACACATGCAGTGCAATGTGCATGTATTAACTTAAAACAAACACCTCAGTATATCTTTCCCTTAGGAAAAGTGGAGTTAGGGAGAGGAAACAATAAACCCATGTATTTCCCTTTTTAGTTTTAGTGAATTGGAATTAAGCAGAATATAATGCAAGATATTTGAATCTTGCCGTAAATAAAACAGAATTTTACTACTTCAAATTAAGCTACTTCTCTCTGAATTTCAACTTCCTAAACATTGGATCTCTCTAAAACCTTTGGAAAAAGATGGATTTTGTTGCAACTATTGGTAAAAATAGCATTATTAAAGTTTTGTTTAGTACATAGAGTACCTACATATGTGATGATTGTAGTCCTAATTGTAAGGCATGATACACCTTAATTCTCTCCCTACTTCCTGTGAGTGTACCCTGCAGGTGTTGGGCTTTTTGTTCCTAGGAATGGCTTCTACGTATCTTCCTCTTCCAGACCTGGTTTCTCAGTCTGCAGCACCCTATGGACCAACTCTTCAAGCTTGGCTGTGTTTTGGCTCTGGCATTCCTCATTTCAGGAAGTACCATGAGTGTTCGGTACAGCCACCTGGTGGATTTGTTAAAGTCTGGGCTAGCTGTAGCAAGAACAAGAATAAAATTTAGGGTTAACAAGAAGATGAGGAGGAAGAAAGAAAGAACGTGAACAATAAGAGGGCCTGTGTGCTTGCTCAGACAATTTAAGGGAGGCTAACAGTTTCTCCTAGCCACTACACTCAAGGTGATACCACTTTTTTTGCAGGCATCCCTTTACATGTTCTTGCCAGATAGCTTTTTGAGCATTTTGTGATCTCTTACTGTGTCCGGATCCTAATCTTGTCAAAAAGCTGTGTAATTCTTAAGCCTGAGCTAAGGAAATAATATCCTCACAGCTTTTAATAGATTGCCACCAATCTGTTGACCCCTTCATGTTGGCTGGAAGATAAAATTAAAACATGATATTGTTCTCATCCTTGCTGCCTGCTGAGGAGTCAAGCAGAAAATTCAATTACTATTCCAGCTGCCAGATTATATTCTGCATTTGTGATTTGTTGCTGTGAGTTGTTCCAGATCAGCATCAATTTTCACAGTTTTACTTAAATAAATTTACTTATAAAAGATCTAAATGCACACGGATGCAGGTTGACACTTAATAAACGAACAGTGAGCAAAGCTCTGGTTCAGCAGTTCTTTTCAGTGTCTATTAAGGCCATTATGTCAAGTTATTTGGATGTAACCTGAAGAGCTGAGTGCTAGTGGTAACATCATAAATGTTTCTGTATACGTGCCAAAACTAGTGCCTACCTGCTGGTTGCACTCCTGTGAGGTGTGCGAGAAGAATGCACTGTCATGAGATCAGCTTTAAATTAATTAGCTGAGCTCCCTAAACCACAAAGAAAGATTTATTTCCTGCATGGAAATTACTTTGTGGTATCAGGTTTTGTAAGAGAGGGTGCGATATTTCATGTCTGGCAGGATGCTCAGAACATTTTTTCTCCTTTCTTTGACTCAGGTTAAGAACTTGCTGGATTTGAACATCTTGGCCTTCATTCCGACCATCCTCCTTGGAATGCTTGGAGGTCTTCTGGGAGCTCTCTTTGTTTCCCTGAATATAAAGATTAATAAATTACGTATGCAGTTCTTTAATTCAATTCCAAAATTATCCCTTAGAAAAGCAAGCAAGCTGTTGGAAACTGTGCTCATCCTTGTAAGTAAAAACTGTGTTTCTCTTGATTATATCACATTTACAGTGGCTAGTGAAGGCAGGTCATAAATTGACTGGATAGAAAAGTGAATCTGACCTGCTGGTACTTGATAATGTGCAACAGATTACAGCAAATGTATGAATTTCCAAAGTACATATAGGTATTCAATGTTGGTGGGTATAAAAGAATAGGAAGATATGTTTTGGTTTGGTGTTTTGTTTTATGTTTTAATGCTTGAAGTATTTTACCTATAGAGTTGCTCTCCCACTGCTGCTCTACTCTGATGATACTCCATCAGCTTAGTGACATGTAGCAGTTATGTTGGTGTGCTTTTTCGTTTATTTACAGTCTATGGAGGGCTGTCACAGGCAGATTTCATCCATTTTTCTCCATTTTCACTCATCTTTGATAGTGATTGGTCCTGTTATTACCCCACGCAGCTTGCTCATATAGCAGACACCTCTGTACTTGGGCACTGTTTCAGCAGTTACTTTGGAAAGAACAATTAGGAAACTATTACCATAACTATATGTATTTTTGCCTGAAGACCACACAGGATATCTTTGTTTTTAGAAGAACAGATGCATGAAGAGTAAGTTATATAGGGTTTAAAAGTTAAGGATGGGTACAGAAAGCTTTCTGGAGCTGTATGTATGTGAAGTCAGTTATCCCTAACTGTTACTGATGGAGATCAGCCTGGAACATCAGATGTCCTGATATGATAAGACATAATGACTTTGGAGTTTCCGTTTGGCATTGTGTGACTTTGGGAAGAGTCATGCCGTTGGAATGAAGGGTATAGACAAAAGGCTCGTGTATTTTGCACATTTTCACAGTTTTCAATATTATGCTTTGGTTATAACTTAAGTATGTTGTGAAATGTGGAAAAATAAACCTTCAGAGCTTTTCTACTGCAAATTTTGGTTTCTCTGCAAGTTTCTCTGGTGATTACCTGCTTATCCTAATTTTCCTTTTTTTCTCCCACCATTTTTGAGGAAGTGTTTCTGGGTTCCTTCAGACCTTTTAAGTGTTGAGATGACCTTTCTTTAGGGATATATTGCACGCCGAAGCTCCTTTCTTCTGCCCTCTTTTAGGCAGAGTTGCCAGTATGTTTTATGTATGCCATATATGTTTTTTATATATACTATTGTTTGCTTTCTCTTCCCTCCCTCCTGAAGAGAGGGTTGCTCAGTTGTAGACCAGTGGGTGGCCATAGAGATGCTCACTGCCCATCACCCCAGACATGCCTTCAGCATCCTCTACTCTGAGCCATCAGAAATACATAAGTTTCAGGAAAAAGCAGTCATGGTTTGCATCAGCAACCTGAATGATACTAAGTGGAAAATAATTAGTATTTTAAATATGACAATGGAAACTTTTGGAGCTGAAAGTGTGAATAGCCATAGGTCGAGTGACATGGCAAGTCTCTGCAAGCTCTCCACAAACTGGTCCAGATACGTGTATGTTTCCCATAGGTTGCACTATATTCCTCTCCATAGGATCAGAAGGAGTGCATTTCTTTTGGTCCTCAAAAGCTATGTATGCTGTTGGCAGTCCAGCTCCTCCTCTGCCTAGTCTTGCTCATTGCTTGGAACAGCAATCTGCTTGTTGGGCTCTTTGCTGGCACATCAGAGATGAAATCTGACCTCCAGGTGGAGAAAAATGGGCAGGAGAAGGAGGAGGGATCCACGTTGAAGGGGTTGTGCTGGAGGAGGTCCATGCCATCGATGACAACTGGTTTTGGGCTCCTCTTAGCGGCAGGATGTTGGCTTTTCAGCTTGCAGCCGTGTCTGTTCAGCAGGTCGCTGAGCGGGGAGGCACCATGAGGAGGCTCACTTGAAGCTTTTTGCTGCCACGTTTGAAGGAGCGGGTAAGGTTAGGGAGAGAAAACGGGTTTTCTTAAATGTAGGGAGTATCTTGCTGCTGCCCAGCCTTCTTTTGTTGTGCTAAAAGTTTGCTTCAAGGTCTTGCAATGGATTCAGGACTTTGTGCTGATGAGCACTGCAATGAGACATCCTAACAAAAATCCAGTCTTCAGATCAGCAGGATGAGGAGTACAGCCCCATGTGTGTCCTGTGTAAACTCCATGCTTTCCAAAGGACCTCTGTTTGTGAGAGGTCAGCTTTGTAACAATTATTGTTCTAAGAATTTGGACCCTGTGCTGTGTGTTTGATAGCCGCTTCCCCTGCTATTGGGAAAGGCTTGCTTTCTCTTAGTACCTTACAAAAACTACTTAAACGCATAAACCCCAAACAGTTCCTTATGGCTTTTCAGAACCCACACCCCCCCTTTCCCCCAAAAAGCCACAACATCAGTCAGCAAGACCCAGTATGTTAGGAGATGCATAGGATTAAATTTAAGAACAGCTAGCAAAGATTTAGTGTCAGACATAAAGAAAATGCCTCCTTAGAGTTATTTGATGTTGTTTAGGAGTGGTGCCTTACTGACTCCAAAAGTTCATGCAGCGGTTAGCACCTTGCCGGATCATACCTGAAGCTAGGAGAGCAGCATGTGTTTTATAGGGCTGTGGTGCTTACAAGAACTTTAATGTTGATATATTTTTGCCCTAATCCTGTAATTTTTTAAAAAAACAACCTGTGTTTTTGCATTAGCTTTGTAGCATGAACTCGTATTCAAGCTGTTTTTCCTTTTTATTAGCTCTAGAAGATCCTACTCAGGTCATAGTCCTTATTTTATTACAACTTGGCAAAAAGGCGGCAGGAAAGAAACTGTTTGATCTGACAGAAACCCATACAATTCTCTGTGGTTTTTATTTTATTTGTTATATAAACTCACATAATCAGGCAACTGAAAGAAACCATGTCACAGTGACTTTGACCAAAAATAATCTCGTATAAACCAGTTTGCATTTAAACTTGGAAGGAGCCCATCACTGTATCTTCCACACCCACAACATAACCCGGAGTACCATTCCTTTGACTGGAATTGAGTATCTAATCTTCAGCCCATAGATTAGGTGAAGCTGTCTTCCTAAGTGCCCTCCTGCCCCTTGGCCTGCGTTTGCTTCTCTTCAATTCATCACCTTTCTCTCTGTGAGGAAATCACAATGTAGATAATGTTTTGCCAAGAATCTGGCAGAGCTATCTTTCTTTTTCTATGTTTTTAATCACACTGACTAATGCTTCTGTTCCAAAAGCTCAGTGTTTCAACGGGGAGGGTGGACAATTTAAGGGTATAGACTTATGTATTGAGCTGTCAAAACTTTAAAAGGTTGCTTGAGAGGTTTTTTTTTTTCCCCTGAAGATAGGCTACTGCTTTAAATGTGTAGCCACTGGCTCCAGGCTAGCTGTCCTTCTAGCTCCCCTTGGACTTTGGGCCTCTGGCAAAAAATTGACCTGGGTTTGAACTGTCCCAAAGTGAAGTTTTCAGGAACAAAACCTGACCTAAGCTCTGTGAAGACTGAACTACTCCCAGTTTCATCTATCTCTTGCTCTGCCCGTAAGCTTATAATCTTTGACACACAGGGAAACAAAGGCTTAAGATACGATTGTCTGACAAATCGTCACAACTGCACACAGCTGAATCTCAGCTTGAGGGTTTCTGTAAATGTGCTATCTGAGCTGTTTTATAACAATCCACAGAGTGCATGAAACCTTGTGCTTGGAAAATGTATTATGATTATAGCTGTGTGTTCCAGTAATTTTTCTCCAGATGCCTCCTGAAATCCTTTCTAAACCTTTTTTTTGAGTGTATCTTCATTTATTTAGAAATATAAGTTGATCTCAATTAAGATAAATAGCATTAGTTTTGAATGAAATATAACTATGTTATATTTAACTATGTTATGTTGAAAAAGATGCATAATTGAAATACAGTCATCTCATGTAAAAACTTACTTTGCTTTCGGTGAATGCAAAGCAGCCAGTGAAAACGCCTTCTGCTTTGCTCTATTTGCAACAGTTTTGATTTTATCAATATTTACTTCAAAATGGGCATATGGAAAACCAGTAGAAGGACCTGACAAAATCTCTTCATCCATTTGGTTTGCAATATTTGTGTCTCTACTGTATAGCATGTAATCTGCTTTAGGCATTATAGCTGCCTAGTATGGCTGGGATGCCTAGGAGCTTCTTTCTGTTGATTAACTGAATGCTAGTCCTTTCATAACATCCTCCGTAAGCTGGAGCCCAGTTATCTAGTTGCAACAGTCAAATCCCTGAAGTTAAATGGGATGAATCTCAGCCTTATTCATTGCTTATGAGCAAATGCTGATCTCTTGGGAAATGTGGGCAAGACAGAAGGACAATTTCCTTGTGGTAACTACTTGCACTAGTGTTTTTAGGCACTTTTCTTTCTGTTTTTGTCTGTTTCTACATCTCACAGTAGTCTGTTTACCTATCTTAATGCCTGCAGGTATGTACGACGACTGTTACAGTATACTTACCGTATTTCTTTCCGTGCACTTCAGTCACAAGCGTGAGAAACAACTCTGAAATGTAAGTGGGGAGAGTCATCAAAAGCATGTCTATGTAAATACAGTTATTAACCATTTCTCCCAGTTAGTTGCTACAAGGCTTTAGGATGGAAAAATTCAAAGGTACATCAGAGCTGAATGTTTAAAATGAATTCATGTAGAGACAAGAATCACAACCTTTTAATCAATGAAATTCAATCACACTTAAGCTTTTCCAGTAAGAGGCATTTGCCATCATGTCAAGTTAAAGAAAATAAAAGGGAAAAGTGAGAATCTAAAGGGAGTTAAAAAATGAAGAGAGCCTGAAACGTGGCTGTATGTATCACACAAGCACTTTTTCGTCTTAAATCCTAATTTTGTTTTAAAATGTGTATAGGCCTGTAGATGTGAATATAAACCTAGAGACAGATTGTGCTTTAACTGGAAAGCTGGAACTGGAAACCGATGAAAAACCTGTTATTCTCAGCTTCAGTCAGCTACCGTTGTCTGAAGTACATACTTTGATCAGTCGTTTATATAAGAACACCAATTAAGTAACATGCTATGTCACTACAGCGCAAACTGTAATCCAGGTACATAAAATGACAAATATCGTGTTAATAAGCAGGCAGGGAATACGTGGCCGAGTGGCTAGGGTTTTTATGGGTGACACAGTTGAAATGTTCCTTGAATTTGATATGGGGTTTGCAGTCCAAGTATCTTTCTGGAGAAATATCCATGAGGAATCAAAACAGAATTGCTCAGATTAAGGTAAATGGTAGCTTAATTTCACAGTCATTGCAAATGATTGCTACCAACTTGTAGATTTACTAATTCATAAATTTGTATAATGTATGAATTCCTCCTTCCAAGTGGGCAGTGTCATATATATTGCATAATATGAGCTGTAAATACTGAGTAACTTGCCATTGGTGACTGGACTCTGAACAGCTTATTTAAGTACAAGGAAAGCAGACACGCTTTCCCATTCTTGTCACCAATTCTGGACTGTCATTCAAAATGCAATACCTTCTTCAGTATTGTTTCCTATAATATGTATTTACAATATTCTTTATAAAAGCAAACTTTGTCACTTCGTACCAATCCAAACTATGGCCATTTGGATGGCCACAAAAAAATCCTTTTTCCTCATCCTGACATCCTTTTTCATTTTAGGGACTAAATTATTGCAAAATGTTATTTTTCAAAACAAAACTATTTTTGCTTTAAAGGAAAAACATCTGAAACCACGATAATTTCATGGCTTTTTTTGTCTGTGTCTGAATCAAAAATAGTCAGTCTGGTCCAGCCTAGAGGCTAAATGGCCTTAGTGCCAATCTTTTATTTGGTGTGGCTACAAGTCATAAAGAGTACATCCTGTTGAAAATAGATCTAAAGAGATCTGAAGAGAATTAAGCCCCAAATTGTCCTGGACTTTGCAAGGCTACGCAGATGTTGAAGGTGGTGATGATGTCTCTAGTAAGCTTGTAATAAGATACAAGAATAAATGTGGAAAAGAAGCTTGTTCACTGTTCTTAGAAATTTAAAAGGGAACTATGATTGCAGTTGTGAGGTTTTAGTTAAGATCATTTAGATTTGGCTCATTTCAGAGTAATCTGCGATTCTTAGTGCTCCAGATGCAGGTATATATCATTAACCTTTGGAGATTCAGCAGGTTAGTAATAGGCGCGTCATTACTTTCAAATACCCAGTAAGAATTATATTACCAAAAAAATGCAAGATGTTTAAATTTTGGCTTTTGCACTGATCCAGCTCGGTGAAGTGTACGTTTTTTTCTTTTAAACCATGACAGTAGTAGAACTGCAGCTCCAGGTGGAGCTGTATGTGGCTATAACAGTGTGACAGTGCTTCCTTCTGGCATAGCTTATCCTCTTAAATTTACATTGGAACAGTGCTTTCAGTAGTGTTTTGTAGTATTTCCTCCAGGCCTTGATATTCCTGGAAAGAGGAGAAATAGGAGATCATGGGGAGGCAGGAGAAGGAGGTACAGAAGAGATGAGCTTCTTCCATTAGCAGGTCTCATTACAGCACATGTGCTCCTGCAGCATGGAGCGTGGCAGTGTAGTCCTCCCATTGGCACCAGGGAGAAATCTGTCTCAAATAAACTGATTTCAAACAGAAAGAGTTAGTGGTACAAAACCCTGTGTGCAAACAAGCCCTACATCTCCATTCTCTGCTTGCTCAGCCATGTCTTTTAATTGTAAACCTCCCCTTTCCTTTGTTGTTTCTCTCTCTGTTGTTTTGGCATTGCTGCAAGCTTCAAATTGCCTCTCAGATGTGCTGGTTTTTGTGTGTGCACTCTTTTACCGGTAGTAAAGACATTTGTATAGAACTTGAGGCTTTGCTATAAGTGGGTTAGATAATCATATGACTTCTAAAGCAGGATGGAGCAAATAAGTTTTTTAATTTTATTGACCATTATGAATTTGGAATATATTCCTGTTTGAGTGGTTGGATTAATGTAAAAAGCAAATACAAGATTAGGAAGTATCTTGTGTTCCTTTGGTTGCCAATTGGGGGTCTGGAAGAAATTTTCTTGCACTAGATGTTGGCTGCATTTTAAGTTTTCCTTGTAGTTCTGAGTGGGGATCAGGTGGGTCAAATACCACAGAGCTCCTGCTCTTTGTTCCAGAAACAGCGTTCATATTGTTACAGTTTAGGTTGTGGTGACATCCAAACTATTCTGGATGCTTTCCAAACTGGAAGAAGGAAGTCGGTTCTCCTGTTTGGAGAGTGCAATTGCTCCAGAGATTGAGAAAGTGTCCAGGAATAGTGGTGCTAAACAGAAAGGCTGGTCATGGTCAGCATGATAACCGGTACGCTAAGCTGCAAGATGTTGAAATAGCTGGTGACGGTATTTGCCAAAAGAGAGCTTTAAGAATGTGTTTGACAAACATTTTTTTAGGTGTTGTTTGGGTATAGCCTGTGTTGCTGGGGAAGAGGAAATCTTTAAGTCTTTTCAGCTCAGGTTGCTCCCACTTGGGATGGAGCAGCCGCAGCTTCTCTGGATAGCCTGTTCCAATGTCTCACAGTAAAGTGAGGCAGTGCCCTCACAGTAAAAAATCTCTCCCTCTAACTCTACCTTTTTTCAGTTTGAAGCCATTACCCTTTGTCCTGTCACTGCCTGCCCTTGTGAGAAGCCCCTTTCTAGATCTCTTGTAGGCCCCCTTTAGGCACTGGAAGCTGCTCTGAGGTCTCACTGGAGCCTTCTCTTCTCCAGGCTGGGCAAGCGCAGCTCTCCCACCCTGTGTTCGTAGGAGAGGTGCTCCAGCCCTCTGCTTGTCTTCGTGGTCCTCCCCTGGACTCACTCCAACATATCCACAATCCCTCTTGTGTTGGGACCCCAGAGATGGATGCAATACTGCAGGTGGGGTCTTATGAGAGCAGAGGGGAGAATCATCTCCCTTGACCTGCTAGCCATGCTAGTTTTGATGCAGCCCAGGACACAGTTGGCTTTCTGGGCTGTGAGTGCATATTGCTGGGTCTTGTTAAGCTTTTCAACAACAACATCCCCAAGTCCTTCTCCTCAGGGTGCTCTTATCTGTTCTTCACTGAGTCTGTATTTGTGCTGGGGATTGCCCAAACCTGTGAGCAAGACTTTGCACTTGGCCATGTTGGACTTCATGAGGTTCACATGGGCCCACCTCTCAAACCTTTTGTTTGCTAAGAACCATAAGGGGAACAAGTGAATTGTTCTGGTTTTTGAATACCACAGTAGAAGCTTTTTACAAGGTAGAGCTGAAGCAAGAAAGGAGAGTTGATTTATGTAACTTTTCCATTCCCAGGCCTATAATG
>JANHGB010041324.1:19802-41678 GCA_026283785.1 Coracopsis vasa
GAAAGAATCGTGCCTTGCCTATACCATCCAAGGAGACCTTTCACTGTGCTTTTTGCAACCGGATTTGCCTATCCCACATAGGCCTTTTTAGTCATCAGTTACTGCTCAAATGTTCAGACTGACCAAGGACTTTCTGAGTCTCTTGCTCTCATCAAGGATGCCTTGTTTCACCATAGCTTCCACATCTATCACCACATCATGTTCTGAGTTGTTATATCCTAAATTACTATAGCAGTAAATCTTGACAAATTTTAACAGATAGAGCTATGTCTCATACCAGCAACATGCTAGTAAAAAAAAAGTAATTCATGGCTTTTTGGGAAAAATCCAGTGATGCTCCAGAATCCCCAAAATCTGTGAACAAATATGAATCAAACCAGAAAATGTAATTGCCTTTCTTCTTATAACTCTCTTAGAATTATGGAAATTATTAAATTGGCTGTTCCTCTGCTTTGCAGAATATTGCAGAATGTAACTTAAGGAAATTAAAAAAACAAACAAAAAAAACCCCAACAAAAAACCCAAACAAGTATCTTGCTGAATATTGAGAAGCTCCAAATAAAGATCCAGGCTGCTAATGCTGGTTAGTATGTTGTACATGCAAATAACTTAACTCCAGCTCATCTTTAATTGTCTGTGCTTTAGCTGTGTCAGTGTAGCTTGATCCATAGCAATGGGTGGTAGCTGTCATTGATAAAAATATAACTAGCAATTCTTTAGAGGACAGGCACACAATCATGAATAAGCATCACTTGTTCATCACTTATATTAGAGTAGCACTTGATATGAAGTAGTTTATAACAAATCATAGTGGTTTTGTACAGTGTGGTTTGAGGATGAATATTATTATAAGATCAACAGTATTTATTACATGAAGAAAACTACATTCAGCTTTCCCTCTGATAACCAGGTATTCTGAATAAGTATTTGTTCTCATTTCCTCGTAACAGTAAAATTTAGTCAAAAGTTAAACTTTTCTGATATCTTTATCTTAGAGGAAAAGAGTGTCAAAATGACAAAAAGGATTGTTTGTTTGTTTATTTTAATGTTTATGTCACATTGGTTTATCATAGCTAAAATAAAAAAATGGGCTGGAAAACTGTAACACATTGCAAGGAAACAGCAACTATGCTTGAACTTACACTTAGGACAGTTATCAACTTTTCCCTTCATTTTGTCATTTGCTTCTCATTTTTAAGGTCTCACAAACACCAGGAACTCCCCTGCTTGCCCACCTACCTGTCTGCTCCTCCCCATGTCATCCATGTGAATTCCATGCTTCCCACTTCACTTATAAATAAGCTGCATGACTTCCTCCCCACTTATTTATTTCATGGCATTTAAACTTCTCTGCATAGTCTTTCAAACCTAGAACAGATTCCCTTCATCAGTCTGCTATACTTTCCCCACTTCCTGAAGTTCTGCATTAATCATTTTTTTAAAATAAGATTTCTTTCAGCTCAGTCTTCCTTAATAACATCAACAGGGAGATGAATCAAATTCATTAGCATTAAACATAAACTGATAAGACTCCTAAGTACTTAGGTCTGTTGACTGCAGCTGAGACTTATAATATCATAATAGGTTTTGTATATATTGTCCACAGAGAGGTCCTCAGTGAAGTGACTTCAGATGTAATCTTCAAAACAGTTCAGTAAAATGTTATTCAATGGAAAGTTGTAATGGGTTTGAGTCTTCACATAAGTTATTCAGTGGAGCAGACCTCAGATGGCTTTTCCCTGCCATCTCAGTCCCTGGCCCACCTATGCTATGGGAGGCTCTTGAATTGCACTATATATCCAAAGAATAGCCATGATGTAGCTGCCAGTTTATGCTCCTCACCCCACAGACCCTATGATTATTATAATCTTTAGATCATAGCCCAAATAATATTACCCAGAGAAACAGATCCTAGTATGTATGCAGAAACTACTTGGATACAGCAAACATCTTGACTCACGGAGGTTTACCATTTGGTCAGGGGCTAGGTTTATATGTCTGAAGGATCAGGAAGATTTTTTTCATATATATTGGGAAGGAAAAACACTGTACTCAAATGATATATATAATTGACTTTTTCTGGGGGAGGGTTGTGTTAAAGTTATTAGAATTTCAATCAAAACATTTCTCTCTTCATAAAGTACATATGCAGATATTTAGTTCTACTGTTATAGAATGCACAAGTATGTATTTAAAAGAATTGTGTACTGTAGCCTTTAGATCAATCAGATACTAGGTCAAATTAAGCAATTAGTTAAGCATTTATATCTATGAGACTTCAGATTGTGCTGAAGTGCTTTTGTGATCTGGACCTATAGATATTATATGTTTTTATTCATGCTGTTCTGCTACATGGTGTCTTTCAAAGAAATATAAGGTTATTTCACTTTGTGTAAGTAATATTTCTTCATGATACTAAGATAAATTTTTGTGAAACAAGAAGTACACTTCATATAATTATCAGTTACAGAAATGAAACTTCTTACAGAAATTAAACTTCTTACAGAAATTAGTTTACTAGACATTCCTTTTGTGTTTTCCTACTGAAAGAAAATAACTACATAGCTCAAAAAATTGAGTTTAAGAACATTAATAATTCACTGGACCTTTACTGGGACTATTTATGTGTTTAGAGTTAAGGGAATGAACACAAAATTGCTGAACATAGGACAAGACAATTCATGTGAGTTAAATGTGTTTTATTTCTACTACAAGAAAACAAAAGATGAAGCAAATTGTTTATCCTATAGTTTTAATCTTGAGAAGCAGCCTCTATTTGTGTATTCAGATGCCCAAATTAATGCAAGAAAGACCATCAGTTTGGAAAAATCACTCTGTTCCCCTTTCTGAACTTTTAACAGATGTTAAAATATAGTTTTTTTCAAAGCTTCAGACATTTTTCTTTACTCCTAATGAAATTGCTTGTCTGTACTCAGCATATTTATTTGTACCTGAATGCATTTGACGGCATCATATTAACAGGGCTTTTTCATTGTTATTAGTTATAAAAGATTTTGAAGTACCTGTGCTTTTCTTTTCCTTTTAGCTTTGAAAAATATTTGTCCTTATTTCATCAAGTTCAAATATCTTTGAGTGGTGTAAGCTTTGCCCAAGAATGTCTGATCTTATGAAAGTGAGTTCTTTGATCAAATACACGTTTTAATGTTGTTTGGGTTCTGATTTCAGAAATTATTTAAATGCAACAAAATGAAGCTAAACTGCATATGACAGCTTCATAAACTGTCTGTACTCCAAGCCTCAAATAACACATTAAAGTCTATGTTAGAATTAATGGATTGTTACCCAGGAAAGGCAGAAAAGGAAGAAAGAAACTAAAAAGGACAGCCTGTGTTATGCTCCTATGATAATTTCTGTAGTAAACCAACTGCAGACATATGAAGAAAAAAATCATTTAGATGAAGAATAGAAAAAAAATTGTTTCTTTAAAGAATTTTGTTGGGAATTTAAGGTCATTTCTATAATGAAAAATAACTTTAGACTTGACACAGTAACACTGCAGCCTCTATCACAGGGTAGTTGAAGAGAATCTCAGTTATTATCTTGATAAAGCCAGTTCCAATGTCCGAACTGTTCTGTACATGAGGGTAATTTTTCCTAGGGCTAGAGAATGAATTTTCTTACCAGCAAGGAAGGCGCAAATGGATCTAGGATGTCAGCAGCCTTTGAGACACTGACATAGTTTATACAATTTCAAGTTTTGAAAGAAACTTCAGAAGGTTCAAAAGCAATAATTATCTTTGCAGTTTGAAAGTGATGTCTTCCCATAAGAATGAAAGTATGAAAAATCTGTCAAGTAATCAATGTTATATGATCTAAAAGTCTCATGCCACTATACATAGATTTATGATGTATTTAACACATAATGGCATAATAATTTACTTTTTACAGTAAATTATTTAAGGTGAAAAATAATTTTTAAGGATTTGTTTTGAAGAATCATTGATAAAAACATGTTGTTAAGTTGTGCTGAGATATAGGTTCCCCTAATAACCTCAGACTTTCCAGAATTATCACATGTTCACAAAATAAACAACTTTAAGGGAACAGATTAAGAGAGGACGATTTTTCAGTACTGCACATAGTAGTGAATGGAGCTTCTCACAGAGAAGCAGGTGGTCTGTGATCAAAAGCTGCTTTCATTTAGACAGAGGAGTAATTTTGTCTCTCAGGTTTGAAGTTTTTATCTGCCCTGTGAAATAGTTGTCTTGGGTCAAGCTAAACATCAAGGAAGAATCATGGCTGAAGTCTGAATAGAGTGTGTGGACTCTTCTGGACCACAGTGGAAAGTAAAGTCCATTAGAAAATTAAGGAATAGGTCTTATTCTTGACTCATCGTTTCAAGGTTTGCAATTTAGGGAGAGTTCTGTTCTAGGTGTGGAGCTGTGGTATAGAGTTCTTCTTTAGGTACCCTGATCATGATGTGCCTTTCAAGTACTGCAGGTGCTCACTTCCAGGCTGTGATGCCTTCCTGGTGGTCTTTTTTGGTAGTCTGCTTAAGGGCCAAACACTGACATGCCCAGGGGTGGAGTTAGAGTGCCCCTGGAAACACTACTGTATTTCTTTAATCTTGGTCGCTTTTCATGTCATATTAAGTGTGAGAGAAAGAATAGGACCTATGTGTTTTTAGAGCTGAATAATTACTGATGGCACTTCAATTTCTCTGTCCTTTCACCAAAAGCATAATGTTTTTGGTCTCTGTGAAGCACAGTGTAATTTGTTGCTGTTTCTGCTGGATCTTCTTTAAACATCCCTTATTTAATAAAACAGGAGATATACACAATTATATTCAGGGAACCACTGCCCCAGTTTCAACTGTTACTTCAAAGAAGAAACTAGCAACTTTAAATCTTTCATCTAAGATTCACTGCAGTCTGAAGGTACCTGCTGATAGAAAATTACATATCCATTATTTCACCACAGTGCAAACTAAATGATAACAAAAAAAAGGAATCACTCCTTTCCTTAGGATCATAATCTTCGTTATCTAGCTAGATTGCTTGATATTCCATAGCTTTCTTTGGAGCTGCCACATTGCACAACCTCTTACTTTCCACTGTTCAAATTGACAGCCTGAAAGCTAGGCATCCTTCATCCAGATTCACAAAATACTCACCACATTCTGTTTTAACATCAGCCAACATAAAACGTATAGGGCAATCAAAATTTTTTCAGCAGTAGCAAATTTAGGGAGAAAACAAGTGAGTAAAATTTATTGGATAGCTTCAACCAGATTAAAGAGGTGTGAGAATTGTGGAAGATTATGTTGTTTTATTTTAATGGTCCATAAATGGAAAGTTATTTTTTATTTCAAAAAAAACAAACAAGATACTATAACTTCTATTTCAGAACAATCACTTTGTGGCAATTTAAGGTACTTCAAGGTATGACATTCGAAGTGTGAGGATTGTATTATGATATACAGTTCTTTTAGGCTACATGAAGCTTGTGGTTTTTTGTTGTGGTTTTTTTTTGTTTGTTTGTTTTTTTCCCCCACAATCTTAAAACATTCTTGTTATTTCCAACAAGAAAATTAAATAAAAAAGGTGCTTCCTCTTTCTGCCTTCTATGACAGAAAAGAAAAATTGCTGTTCAAACCAGGAATGTAAAAACCCTTCAAAACCCTATGGCCTTTTCATATACACCTATGCCTGTCCCACAAACTTTAGTTTTGCTTTAAACATGGCAATTTCTTGTTCACATGTTAGGTGAAAATTGATGTGCATTTATGGCAGTACATAAAGGGAAATGTTGAGTTGTTTGATCATTTCAGTATTTTATAGTAATGTAAAAATGGGCTGCCACTTACTGTAAAATTGAATCATCATTTTGCCTCAGAACAAATTTCTGTGACCTTTTTATCTGCTAGAAAATATAAATAATAATTCATTAAAGATGTCATCCTGCCCTGATTTCTCTTTAACAGATTTTATATGATGGGTTAAACTTTCCAAGAGAAATCTCTTATTTTCATGGATGACCTACTCTGTAGCTACATTTGCCACAGATTATTGATTTTTTTTCATGTGGCAAGGGCGATATGAGACACTACTATGTAGTTAGATTAATAGATCTAAACCTTTGGGACTTACTGACATGGTCAGTCTATACCAATGTTACATTTAATATTGAAGCTGAGTTGCTGTAGTATTTTATTCATGTATTTTCAAGAGCTACATAACTCTCAGGGTCTTTCCTCTTCATGAAAATCCTGTGAATTCACTTGGAACTAGAGTAAGAAGTGAAAAAGTGTTTCCATTACTTGCAGATGAATCAATGTCATATTGAATGCGTGCATTTGAAAGAGGCAGTCTGTGGATAAATATATTGACATTTTTTAAAGTACTGGAACAGTTATACTTCCTCTTTGCAAGTGGCAATGAGAAGTCCAGAATCTAAAACACTTTTTTTCC
This sequence comes from Coracopsis vasa, assembly GCA_026283785.1. Classification (NCBI taxonomy): domain Eukaryota; kingdom Metazoa; phylum Chordata; class Aves; order Psittaciformes; family Psittacidae; genus Coracopsis; species Coracopsis vasa. The sequence goes on from JANHGB010041324.1 coordinate 26,234, forward strand.
TTTCCCTTCCATAACCATACCTGCCAAAATTCTTCACAAAAAGTGGAGAGAACTGAGGTAAAATATCTCTAGATCAGCTTTCAGACTGCAGGTTTGCTTTAAGGATATAGTTTGTGGAAATGTCAGGATTGCTTCCATGTTTACCATACGTTGGTATAATCCACATCAAAAATAGTCTCTTTAAAAGTACAATGATACCTCACTTCACGGATTGCCTATTCCATCAATTTGGGTGTGGTTTGACAGTAAAAACGTTTCCTGCTCATTTACCATTGAAAACATTACTTAGATTGTGCCTGTATTGTTACCTATACCACTTCATAGCTTTCATATTTGCTTTTAGTGACATGGAGCACCTTTTCACCTGTGCTGAATAAAGAGTTCTGTTGGGATATGAAATAGGAATGCTTGTTCTCAACTGTTTTTTCTGAAGTAATGTCAGAAATATCAATGTCCTGCAATGCCCTGAGACAAACACTACTGAAAAAAAGGTAAATAATAATTTATGAATCTGAATAAGAGTGACAAAATGAATTCACCTGATTTACTATAAATGGAAGCAGTTATGAAGCTGAATAAAAGTTATAAATGACAAGGTGCTGATTTTATGAAACTGAATTTAAGGATGAAGATACATTTTATATTGTAAGGTATTCCAGGATTGTGAACAATTGTATGTAAAGAGCAAATTCATAGTTTCCTTAGAAGTCAAGATGAGGAAGTAATCTGCATTTTTTTCTTTCCCATTCAAATTAAAAGATGGGGAATAATGGCTTTTGTAACTGACTGCTTCACCAAGTTCAGAGACCTGACATTTGAATTTCATATTGACAATAAATTACAAAACAATAGAAATCCTTATACAGTGTGATACTTATCAAATGGCTTATGAGATTTTCATTCAAGAAATGGATTCTATGAAAACAAATAAACACAGGACATATTAAGCTATATTTTTAAACCATAGAAAGTAGACTCAATATTTGTTTGAAAATTTAAAAATCAAAATAGTGGGTTTACTTATTTCTGTTGTGTGAGATAGAAATCTATGTAACACCAGACTGAAAATTCAGCTTCTAATGGAGGTAACTTATAAAAAAAGAGTTTACATAATGTAAGACTGAATCCAATTTGCTAACATATTTCTTATTTGTGAATATAGGTACTGCTAAACATGTACTGCATGCAGGCAGGCAATTTGTGAAACTGTAGCCCAGACTTGCAGTTCACAATGCAGGGAGCAATTTTCAATCAATTCCTAAAAAGAAAAAGGAAATATGGCCATTACAAGTCATGAAAGACTAAGAATGGTCAAAAAGGAATTCAAAATCTACACTGGCTTGTGAACCTGATTAGTCTCAGATATTAGAGTAACATTCATAAAATTGTTAGAAAACTTTGAGGGCTGTCCAGTGGTGGAGCCAAGCAGATCAATTTGATTGAAATTCAGTGTTTGGAGACACTGAAGAACTATCGATCCTAACATACAACAGAACCAGGTCCTTTCAAAAGTAGGCACACTGAATACTGAGAATTACAGCTTATTCAGCCTGTGGTAAAGCCTCAGAATAACAGAGTCCCAAGGAGAAAGTGAAGCAGTTTTGACTGTTCCTTATTAAAAATAAACCAAAACAAACAAACAAGACAAAACCAAAACACAAAACCCACTTAAATGTCTTACCAAAGCCATTGAACTACTGTGTTACAGAGTCCTTTTCAAATACTTCCTACATGCTTCTCATTCATTCCTTTCCATTGCTGAGGTTTCTTCTGATTTATTTAAATCCTCAATGCCTACTGAGATGAAGCATGTGATTGGATTAAAAATGACAGTAGAATGCAGGAGCTGGCTTTATTTTTTCTTGTTTAATCAATCAGAAGTCTAAAGTTATTTTTTTAAAATAAAATAAATTTTAAGATGTCGCATTTTCCTGCAAAGTAAAGCTTTAAAAAAGGATATGTTTTCAAGTGTTACCAATCTGGAAAACTAGTTTTTGTGACAGAGAAAATACAAAATATTCACTTTCATCATCAGATACAAATTCTGACATAGATTCAAACCACAGTTAATTAGCAGTGGTAGAAAAAAGGCCAAAATTTTTTGGTTTGGAATTGTCTGTTTCTGCTTATTGAAGCAGGATGGTTAATGAAGGCAAGAATCATGTCAACATTAAAATTTTTGTGTAAAACACCTGTGAGCAATGCTTATCTGGATGATGAAACTAAGGTAAAGGTTTTCCATCCTTATTCTGCAACTGCACAAGTGAATTGCAGAAAAATAACAGAGCAAAAGAGTGTGCCTTAATCTGGCTTTGTGGATAACTTCCATTGATTTACTTGCCTATGGCAGCTTGGAGGGAAATTCAAGATCTTCAAAGCCAGCCACTTCTATTGGTCACTTTTCTGGGTCTTGTGCTGGTGAATGTCTTAATTAATTAATCGATCATTATAATAACCAGATTTTATACCTGATTCTGTAAAAGCTGTTTTATTCATAGTACTTATTTTTCCAATAGTGTGATATAATGAGGCTTTGATATAATGTGGCTTTAATGTAATTCTTAACTTCCATTCTCAAGGAGAAAAAACCCAAGGAAGCACTGCTGGATATCAGTAAAAAAAAAGAAATATGAAAGGAAAATCTTTCACAGAATAAACATAGAGTATAAAATGTGGGGTTATAGAATGTTGTTTCCAGAGTACTTCTTATGTTGTGCATTTGCTTAAAATCAGATGGAAACAGTAAGACAGAACAAAAAGCACTCATATGATTTGCTAGGAGTGTAGGATAGATACTTAATTGCTAAAATAACCTTATTGCTGAAAATAAAAAAAAAAAATATCAGGGGCAGGATTTACCAAAAAACCTATATTATTGATGGAACACTGAAACAAGGGCTTTTTTTAGACTTGTACTCATAACTCTAGTAAATATTAGTCCTATACTGAGTAATTGAGAAAATTTAACTCAGTATCCACTTCAGATGTTCAAAAAGGGATAAAAACGATAGGAGAACTGCATTAGGTGTAACAGCAGGAAATATTTCAAATCTTCTGGGACATTGCAACAAGAAAAGATCTTTACAGCCATGAGGCACTTCAGCATTTCTGTCTGTAACAGTGAAAACAAGAAGGCTGGAAGGGGTTGTAAAGTCCAACAGCTATGTAGATTGACTGACTAGGAATCCTAAAGAGTGCTAGAAAATTGCACTGTGCCTATGAAGGTGTTTGATAGGATCTTGTTTGATGGATATTCAGGAGTGAGGCTACATTACCACACTCCTCACCTTGCCTTGTTTGATCAGGCATGGAACACAGTGAGGATAGCACTGCCTGTTTCAGGGAACATTTTCAGTTTACTGTGGTTTAATCTGAGAATATGTTTTGTTTTCCAAATTTTCCTTCCAGCAAGCTATTCCATGAGATTTATAGGCAGAAATCAGTGAAAGTATGTATTATATTAAATATGATATTCTTCTAACTCTGTTTTTTAATTTTAGTGTTGTGTAACTGGAACGGATTTCATATGGTATAAATACTGAACAATTATTTTTTAATGCAGAGAATTTTGGTATTAGAAAGTTATTTGATAACTGTTAGGTTGCCACAAACTTTAAAAGCTGGGATGAAACAAAGTCAATGTCAAGAACATTTTCAGCTGTGACACAAGGATGCTATGAAGTTAGTTGACAATAGAGAAAGAAGTTCTTACAAAATCCAAATATCATTTTATCATTGAAACCAAAATGACTTCAGCATTACCCTGTAAAGCCGTGTATTGATTTTCAACTTTTATTATTACTGTGCTTTACCTGCCTTTGATTCCAGGTCAGCTCAATTTTCAGAAAGATCTCAGGTCAAATACAGATTTACTCTTCCCTCAAAAGCAAAAAAAGAAGGCTTAGATATGTACACACAAAGACTAAATGCATAAAAGAAATTATGTCCCAATTTGTGTTTGTTCTTTATTCTTATAGCATAATTTTATTGACAACTATTAGAGTAGATTACAGGTATATGAGTGCAAACAGGGAAAAGCACGTAAGCCGTCCACCTGTACAGCACTGTAACTTCGTACAGCATCCTTTAACCCCATAGGTGCTTGAAGATACAGAGAGAAGGAGAAGTGCTCTGCTGGGCTGGGAAAATGTTTTCAGAAGAAGTGCAACAGATAGGATTTAATAATGGAGAAGTGAAAAATAAAAATATTTTAACAATTCACAGTGATTTATGATTGTCTTAAAATTTCCATATTTGTTTTAGAATTCTATTTATACTGAAGATATTGCTGTATTACATTAGAACATATAGGCCTTAATCAAGGCCAGGTTTCCACTAGGCTAAATACAAATACACGTAATCAAAGACATCAGAGAGGATAGGACAACTTAAGTATCAATACTTAGAATTTAAAATATAAAAGCTAATTAAATGTTCCAATAATTCCCTGAAAGATAGGCCTTGAAAAAGACTTCAACAATCAACAGTGAATTTTAATAACAGAACAGGTTCTGCAGCCTTTATTAATAATAAGTCTATTATATGTTTAAAATTCCTTTTTTTTGGTATAAGCATGAGCAAATGAATATCTTGTGTTAGAAATTGCTAAACTTTTTTTCACTGTCTACTAAGTTCAAAATATCCAAATTAATTTTTCTTGTATCCAAAAATATGGGATCACATTGAGACAGACCAATCCACTCAGTTTTAACCCTACAGATAACAAAGTTATAACGTATGAAAAATTTTCCTTTCCAAGTTTGTATTTTACAGTCATAACTACATGAGTAGTCCAAGCAAACCATTATTGTCACAAGTGAACATGTGCAAACAATTATCAGTAATGCCAACACAGGATTTATGGTATAGCTCTAAATAAGTATTTCAGATGCATCGCTGTGTATGAGTGAAAGCGTAAGAAGATTCCCATATCAAATAATCACAAAGTCTGTCTTCTCATTTGCACGGACAGGGATCATTTACATGCTGTGTTCTCTTTCTCTTGTCAAAGTGGCATCTAACTTAGAGGGAACTTATGTGACAAACCAGTAAGCATATCAACTGCTTTAGAATTAGCATATAGGTAAAAAAAGGTGTTGTGTCAGCGCTCAAGTAATACAATGCACTGTCCTGGATATTCCTGTAGAACAGAGCATGCATATGCTGCTCTATGGTTTCTCTATTCACACGACCTCTCCTAAAATGCTTGCCACATGATTTTAAGCTGACTATAATGAGTCCAGCTTTATATTTGTAATTGATGTTTCACACATATGAGTTCAATTTAGTTCTGGGGTCTGGTTCAGGGCTGAGTCATACCAAAGTGTCAGCTGCTGAAACACTTGTACCACTGCTTATGAAGGTGAGACACCCACTGGCACTGACCTTTCTTGTTTGTGAGACATAACAGCCAGAGCTGGCAGCAGTGCCGTCCGTATTAGAAAATGTCAATAGATATCTTGCTGTTAGATTCACAGTCTATTTGTACAACCTTTAATCAGTATTAGACATGACATAGGTCAATGCAGTATCTTTGGCACTCAGATTCAAAAGCTTTACTTTGAAAACATTACAACGCAAATCATACATCTAAATGTTTATCATTCCAAACATGAGGTGACTATGCTTTGAAAATGTCAGAAGGATCTATATCTTGTTTTCTTTCTCTTTTAGAAAGGTCTAGCTAAAATTATTTCACTTGGCTGATTTTTTTCTTTTGGAAGGGGTATCTTCTACATACACAAACACAACCGTTACGCTTTTAGAAATAATCTCCTTTGCATGTTATTCTCTAACTTTTATACTTATAAAACTTATAAAATTCTATTAATTCCTTAAAGAGATCATTGTTTCTGGTGGATGTATTTTTTTCAGTCATTTGGAGTGTCAGAAAGATACATCAGGTTTTACAGACAGTCCTTCCACTGCAAGTACATGCTGTGTATTGGAATTCAGGTACTTATATTAGAGGCAAGACATAGATTTAGGTCAAGTATTTAGAAAATGAAACATTGGTAAATATTGAAAAAATTAAAACGTCTATTTGTAAATTTTAACACCATCCTTATATCTAAGAAAGTGTTTTGTATTGTGTCCATGCCTCTACCAAGAGTTCATGATTTGTTTATTATTGCTCAGTCTGTACAATGAAGATACTTATGTGTACAATTTTCTTAAGAGCCCTTGGAAATCTGTGAATGTAGTGAAGTTCATTATTTCTATTCAGTGAAAGTAAAAGACTTTAACAGTTACTTCTGTTTATTAACATAGATTTCTGCCTTTGAATAACAAGAGCATAAACTTCTGTCTGGAAGGTAAGGACAGCAATAAAGAAACTTATTTTTCAGAACTCCAACATTATAAACCAGCTGTAGTTACTACAGCCGTCAGAAATAAAAGTGGAATTTGTGGGTCTGATGCTGATCTCAGTTGTTCCACTGACATCTGTGTAGTGCTTAGGGAGTAAAATCAATACCAACTCCACTATGAAGACTGCAGTACTAAAGCAGGAATTGCAAATATCTGTGTAGAACATTTTCCTGAGGTTTAGCCATAAATTTGCTATAAACTGTTTTTAGTTGTGTTTGTTATGCCTGTTTCTTTACTTGGTCATACTGCCACAGTAAGGGAAAGTGCAGTGCTCTTGTGAAGAAGCAAAAAAGACTCAGGAAAGTTGCAAGCAGCAATGACGCAATTAGTCTCTTCTGACTAGGTGCCTGCGATGTGGATGTCTGCTTTTGAACTTTTAGACAGTGAAGAGAAAGAAGTACTTTTAGGATGCAGTTCATCTGACTGATTTTAGATGTCTGTTTTAGGATGAGATAGATTGCTCCTCAGAAAAGCCTGTTTCTTCCTATCAGCTGTAAAGGAAAGCTAGACAGTTATTTCAGCAGCATAAATCTACACGATACATACCTATGTTTTGTCAGATGAATCCCACTGATTGTCTACAGGGAATTGAAAGAACCAGAAATTTATTTTATTGTAACAAAACCCTGTGTTCACCATTAGACCAATATGACTCTCAAACTGATTATGGTAATTTAGATTGAGTCTTTTTGCACTGTTAAACGTAATGGAAGAGAAGAAGCATAAGACAAAAGTGGAAGAAAGGCTGATATAATATTAAGCATGCAATCAGTTCTACACAAACTAGCAAAGCAGTCAGCTGAGTGTATCTGGGAGGATTTTTTCTTATGCCATCTCCACAGGGGTTTTCACAGTTGTGGAAAAGAGATGGCTTCAAAAGGGACAGTGAGAAAGTAGGAACTCTATATGGGATGATAACCCAGCGTGTACCACAGAGCTAACATAACATGGTGGTGTAGGAGGATGTTTTGATTTGGTGTGCAACATAGCATGGTGCAGAGATTCCTGAGAGAACCATGCTTAGTGCAAGCCAGGTGACAGACGATGCATGTCATATCAGGCAGTGGCTTGTTTAAGCAGCTCTGGCTCTTTGGGAAGTTGAGACATCACTTAACACTGCAGTGAAGTACATGCATGTGTAGCTCCATTGCGGCTAGGTCGGGAATCTCTTTATTCTGCTTCAGTATATCATATAAATACTCTCACAAAGTAGCAACAAATGGTTGTGATACCCCATGTCTCTGTAACACTGCAGGTTGGACTGTGATTTGTAAGGAAAGTCCAGGTTCTGGACATTAATGAATTATCCAGACACGAGAGTTAAAACCCCCTGATTCTTGTAAAACTCCACAAAAACAGTTTCATAATACTTTATTTCTAGTATAAATGCATGTCAGTACTAACAGCTCAAATTTTGAGGACTGGAAGACTTTTGGAAGTCAAATTATACAAGTCCTCTCAAAACCAGATATGTCTGAGAAATTTAGACATGATTTAAAATACATTAGTTACGCTTTTCTGCATTCTGAATTAATCTTGTTAACTCAGAGGAATTCCAAATTCTGTGCACAAAAGTAAGAACAGAAAGGAGACTATTTTCTGCATACTTATGTAGGGATTTTCATTTCTCTCTTTAAAGAATGACTCAGAAATATTATGGTAGAAGCAAAGTCATGCAAAATAAATATGTATCCAAAACTTCAATTAAAAGCCCAGATTTCATAAAAAATCACATATTTTTAATGTGAGTCAAGTTTGAGTCAAATTTGCACTTACATTTCATTTTAATGATAAGCTTGGGTCAGAACTTTGTTTTACATGAGAGTCAAATTGTATTTTTATTTGAATCTCCATGATCATTCTCAACCTTGGCAGTATCGAGTTGTCATGTTGTAATTCTTTTTATATGTTAGATCAAATGAAAACGTTCACAAAGATTACTGTGAAAACTAAAGCCTAAAATACAGCCATGGATTGTATTTTTTACAAAAAAATCTGATAGGGTCTAGAAAGACATCTGTGATTAACGCTCAGTTCTGCTGGAAGTTCTTTTGCAAAATTCACCAATAATGGTAGCTGATGACCTTATCAAGGCCCTACTCTTCTGATGAAACCATGTCCTCGTCACTTCCCTGCTGGAGTTGTGTGTCAGGCTGCTGTGAGAGCCTCTATGTGATCGCATGGAAGTTACTGCTCTTTCTTGCTTTTGAATTCTAATAAGAAAGGAAATCAGACGAGTCAGTTATGGTTCATTGTGGATGCTACAGAAGATGGAAACTGCAGAATTTCACATTTTAAAAGTATGCAAGATCAGACTGGGCTTGCCACTGTAGGTGAACAGAGATAAGAGAGCAGTAGAATTGTCTCCTTTCAAATGCACATAGTTAGTCCATGCTCAAGCTGTTATCAGATCTGCGGCTGATGTAAATTCACACAGCACTAGAAATTCAGCAGTTTCACTTATTGATATCAGATAAGAATGGGGTTCCAAAGGAGCACAGAAGGCTGGAAGTTAGCACCACCGGCAGTTCATAACTCTGCAAAAGTTAACAAAGGCTAACTCCAGATCAAGACATACTATTACAATTCCTTACTGAGTGTTGGCTATCGCTTTTAAATGATAAATAAAACCACAGGTCATCCCAGGAAACAACTTAAGTAATTTTCATATGCAATGTATAATTTTAAAGGAAGAAATGTACACTACCTTTACTGTTGCTATTAATAAGCACTTTCCTAACCATCACAGCTCCAATTTATTTAAGTTCTCATCACAAAGTTGTTTTTTCAAGTCACAGCTGAAGATGTGAATAGCCACTGAAATCTGTGTGTGAGATTCACATATGCAAATCTTGTGGTAGTCATAAATCACTAATTGCTTAGCAGTATTACCGAGCTGCATCTAAGACATTACACATTCTTCTTTTTGTTTACAGGGAATAACCATTTTATAGCATGCAAATAAGTTCTTCTGATCAGTGTACAGAATTGCTTGTTCCAATGTTAGTGTAAAGAGAAAAGGACTAAATGATCTTGGCACCTTAAATATAACCTAGGCAGAGCTGAGATGCCCTATGCCCTGACTCAGCTGTCATCATCAAAAGCATTTAAATTTATTAAAAAAAAGATGACACAAAAAACCAAAAACTTGTTGGCTTTAAAAAGTTTCCAACCAATTCTTCCAGAATTTTCTCAGAATGGTCCAAAATTGTCAGGTGTGATCACTCATCTTCCCCTTTATGAACACTGCCTGGCTACAAAGACAGTGTCCTGCAGGTCCTCACAATAACTAAAAAAAACAGGATATTTTTTTTCTGTTGCTGTTTATTTCTTTCATTTGTACTCTTTTTTTTTTTTTTTTTTTTCCACATGACTTTCATTTTGTTTGTTTTGATTTGATTTTTTTTTGGCTTTTTGTTGTGTGGGTTTTTTTTGGTTGATTGGTTGGTTGGTTGGGTTTTTTTACATCGTTGGAACATGCACTGCTCTAACAGGTCTAACACAGTATTTTTTCTGTTTCATTTCTATTAGCATAACTGGGAAATAAATGTAATTATTAGCCATATAAAATCTGAATAAAACTTATCAGACTTGCTAGCATTTTAAAAGATCTTCTCTATTCATCTATAGATAAATTTGAAGCAGTGTTGTGATTCTTTTTCCAAAGTTTTGTATTATTCTAATAGTGCATATGGGCCTTAAATGAGTGCTATATTATTCATGCTTTGCTTTGTTGTCGCAAAGTAATGCTTCAAACCAAAATTAGAATATATTAAATGAGTTTTTAACACATTAATGTTATTTGGACAGATGCCCATCAATAAACGAAGTAGACAAAAAGACCTCGAACTCACATTTTTATCTCTTGGGGATTTTAATTCTGACTACTAGCAAGGAAGAAGAGAAATACTGTACTAAAAACCAGTGGTACATTTTGGTGATGAGTAGGCAGATGCAGTGGGTGACATAAAAGAAACACATCAGCTGAGTATTAACACTCCTGGGGAAAGTCCTCCTGTGAAATGTAAAGCTTAATATTTGTTGTATTTTCTAAAATATAATTATTGTAAAGGATTATGATTTATTATATTAAACAACATCTCTCACAGAAATAGCTTTCATAGGCATAATATTTGTTTCCCAGTGTTTCTTAACTGGGCATAGATCCTATGAGAGCTCCTAGGTTTGGTATCCCCTTTATTAACTCCTGACTGAGTCAGCAGAAAAAATAAATCTCATACACACAATTATAGGAAGATATAATCTAATTCCCATTAGAGAACCAAAACAAGCATCAGGGCAGAGGTCCACTGGTCAAGTATCTTCTGGGAGGAAAAAAATGTATTGTTTGTAATGTCAGAGCCCCTTGTCCTATGTTTCTTGTATAGATGCTTAATGTAGGCACACTCAACTGTAGATACTTTTCCTAGGGAAGAGATCCAGTCTGTCTGAAATGAAAATGTATCGTTAAAACCACAGCTGTGAGCATAAACAGTCTTCCTGAAAAGCTTTCTAAGCTTGCGCTCCAGCAGGAAGCTAGGGTTGAAAAAGATGGGTGTCTTCACTTCTTCTTCAGACTAGAAAGCCTTTAGAAACAGGGTAAAAATGCTGTTACACAAGTACTCCTGAAAAGAGATTAAGAAGATGAGTTACCATTACTGATCACTGACAACAAAGCTTTCGGGGATGCAAAGCTTTTCAATCTGATTGTGACCTCCCCTACCACCATAGAATAGAAGATATCCAGGAAATTGTTCCTGATTTACTTTGAGATATACGAGACATCAAGTCAACATGATAGTTTTAAAATGACAAAACCATGTCTGAAAACCATTCAAGAATGGAGAGTGTACAAAGAAAAAGAAGGACACTGCTGGTTTTCTGTGCATATCTTCCCCTGTTTTCTTTAAATAGACGAGATTTCTAATCAAATTCTTTGTTTTCCTTGATCTTGTAGCTACTATAACTATATGCAGAGCAGGCATACAATTCTAGCAGGCCAGTCAAAGAGGTGTTGAGTTTCTTTAATTTCCTTAGTATTGCTGTAAACATAAAAGTCAAAGATAAAAATCAAGGTTTTAGCACTTAATTTTATGGAAGATTTCTTCCATTTAACCTTTTTTTTCATGTTATTCCATTTAATGTATTTTTACAAAAAAGATTTTTTTCCCTTACACGCTCACGCATTTTTCTTTACCAGAGGCTTACTAATCAGAGCAGTTGCAGGTAAGGAGATTCTTTTCATGCATGTACTTGTGTGAGTGGGCACAGGAAGGACACAGGAACAACCATAAAACCACAAATGAAACGCAAAAAGTAACTTCATTTTCATTACCTTGCCAAACAGGGGATCTCTGAAGCAGCACTCAGGCAGAGGCACATGAGCAGGGATGTGGGCACCATGAAGCTTGGTGCATGATAGAGGATCACTGAACCTGCTGCCTTCGCCTTTTTTTCAGGGATTTCACGCAGGTGCAGTTTACCACTGTGCTTTGAAACTTCCCACATCAGTGCTGGAACCTCATGTTCAATAGGGTGCCTCTAAGTTTATCACAGGCCTGAGTTACCTAAATATAGATGTTCTACTTGTCAAACACAGAAGACTAAACAATGATTGGTATGATATATATGTTTTCTATACCCCAGCTGCAAGTCAATTGGGCGTGTTTACAATCCTGCTCACCAACCTTCTGTTATTTTCCCACAATACTGCTTTAGAAGACAAAAGAGTAAATGAAAAACAATAGAAAAAAAATGCTTCATTCTCTTTACATAAAGATTTCTTTCTTTCCAATATTTTTGCAGATTTGTCTGTTTTCATTTATGAAGACTACAGTAATGTTCATGTAGAAAGATATTTCATTTGTGGTTTTTGCCAACTGTCCTATAATATCTTCCTGCTTTGTCTGCCCTTTTTTAGTGCTGGGATGAAAAAAGCAGCTTTAAAAGCAGTAACAAATTCACAGTTTAGAAAAGTATTTTTCAAAGTGGTTTTCAAGGTTAATAGTTGCAGACAATAGTGAAAAAAAAAATGCTCTATTTCCTATCTCCAGTCTGTCCATTCCTGTCTGCTCTAAAGATATTTCTATCAACAAAAGGCAAAGATAAAGATTTGCTGTAGAGAGACTCTGAAATAAATACTCTGAACTACAGTATTTCTTGGGCTTGAAGGGGAAATCTTTGGTACAGACAGTACATGCTCAAGCAAAAAAGAACAGCAAAAAATATAGTTTATTTTGGAAGCACAGTTTAAGTTTAAGAAAGTATTTTCTTTATTTACTTATTTTTAAGAGACACAATGCAATCATTCCTAGGTCATAAATTTCTGTCCTTATTCTGTTTTAACTCTAATTAAGTGAAATATTTGTTACCTAGTGGTCCTCTGAGAGAAAGGAGGGGAGATATTATGCCCTTGAAACTAATCAGACTTTTGTAATTTATTCTTGTAGAGCCTCAGTTTCATCAAAGGTAACAGGGAAGCTATGCTCAGGACCTCATGCAGTTAATGGAGATGTGCTGCTCAAGGCCTCACCCTACCTTGAAACCCCACAAAGTCAATGAGACATTGCTTGTAAATGGGTTTACCAACACAGTTCCAAATCTGTATAAGGATCTCGAAGGAAAACTAAACCAAAGCAAGGAACATTGAGAAGCAAATTTAGACAATGAGAAGTAAAGGATGTTCTTAAGTCGGGAATGCAATAAATGTTGTCTATACAGGTTTGCTGAAATAGATGTGAATCAGGAGCAAGAGAACTGGAAAGTATCTAAGTGGCACTCCTATAGCCATTCTCACTGCAGGATATTTTGCACAATCGTTTGTGTCAGGAAGATGTGCCAACTCTGTCTTTGTGTTTCAAACTGTAAAAAGTATGCAGCAAAATGTTCACCCTGCCCTGAATATCCCCCATCTAGCATCAGGTAATCCTAGTTTTGGTTCACCCAAGGAAAACAGAAAACTTCTGACCAGCTTGGGTTATAGGTAGGTGTGCATTTGTCTCACCTGAAAAAGTTTAGGGTGATTTTATGTAAAATTAAGATGATAGGGTAAGTTTAAAGAGATCTGGAGTGATCTCCTATCTCTGCTATAGATTCCTTCGAGATTCTCTTTCTGCCTTTAATTACTCAAAAGGCAAAGACAATAGGTCCTTTCTGTTACTTTTTGTCTTTCTTGTTTGGTGGGTCACTGTTATGGGGAGATTCTTTCACCGTAAATTCCCTTTTAATTATTTTTGCAGGACTGAAGGCTTAATTTTTTGTATATACACATATATAAATTACTTTGAATGTAACATCAGGAAATGCTCACTTATTACTGATAACTATCTTCCAGACAATATGGCTAAATACCCAAGTGTAGTATAGAATGTTATTTACAGTTTTGTTTTTCTAGTTGTAAGAAACACTGTGTTGTAAAGAAGATAGATTACTTTAGCAAGCTGATTTTTTTATAAGATGTTTGAAGCTGCTCAGAGGTTTGCAATGTTATAAATTGTTTCAGGAATGATGAAATTAATGGACAAAGTGTAACTGAAAAAGGTCATGGCACTGTTACATGCATATAGAAATATCAACATAATTTTTGATCAGACTTGCAAAGATAAGCCATGCTGTGGACAAAAAAAAGAAATATGTAAGCATCAACTCAAATATTTAATCTGTCAAAATAAAAAGTAAAATGAAACCACATAGTTATAATGCAAAGCTGTAGGAAAAAATACTTATAAGTGTTTTTATTAATTAACCAATAATAATACAATCCAGATGTTGCATTGCCATTCTGAGGTATATTTGCAAAGAACTCTGACTAAAGCTCTTATAACTAAGCTGGGTCTTAGTAGAACATGGTATAAATAAAGACACAGGGAGCATGTAGAGGAGAGAGAAATTAGCATGTAAACACACACAAGTGCATTCATACAGCTAGAATAAGCAAGAAATGCTGATATTGTCCTAGTCAAAAGACTTATTAACTTTTTTAAACATGACAAACATTAATGGATAAAGAACTCTGGAGGCAAACTATTTTAATGGGCTCTTCTGTGGGAACATTTCTAGAAGAGGCAGGAGGCCACGACTACATGGAACTAATGAAAGAAGACCACGGAGCACAGGAGGACGTGAATGGAGGTGAGCCCGGATTGAGGAGGAAGTAGCAAGAAGAATGCGCTGAGTCATCATGACTAGCTGGGGTCACGTGGACAATAACTTATAGCCAACGAGATGGACAATGTAAGTACGTGCACAGATAAGAGCAACCAATTAGAACTTCCTTGTCAACCGAAAGATATACAAACGAGCTTGTAGAATAAACTAGGTCTTCGATCTTTCTTCGGAGTCCATGTCGTCAATCTCCTCACTCTTCCCTTCAACAATTACATTATTTTATACAGAAGTTACTCAGATATTTATCTGGGTTTATGCAATTTTTACTATCAGGAAACTTAACATGGAAGTCTGAAACCTTTCCTCTTTATATTCTTTCCTCATCCTCTATTTCTTTTTTTACAGAAATACCAGGTGAAACAAAAAAATACAAGACAAAATTATTGAAGGCATTTATAAACATAAAATAGTTAGTTAGAACAGAAGATATATTCCAGGATATACTGGAATCAATATGCTATTTTAT
Source organism: Coracopsis vasa (assembly GCA_026283785.1). NCBI lineage: Eukaryota > Metazoa > Chordata > Aves > Psittaciformes > Psittacidae > Coracopsis > Coracopsis vasa. The sequence continues at coordinate 41,235 of JANHGB010041324.1, forward strand.
CCTGGTGTCCTGAAACATGTACAGCCTTTCAAGTTTGTCATTTGCCTTCTCATATTAAAGAAATTAAAAGTGAAGGGCTACGAACATGAAGTTTACAATAAAGCAAATTTTTCTTGACTTTTCAAGATGAACAACATATTTAATGTGCAGGGAATAGATTCCTAACACTGTGGTTTCCCTAAGGTCAATAAGATGCAGCAGTGCAGTTACAGTAATCAGATATGACCTTTAACAGTTTTAATTTCTTTTTTCACTGTAATTTGAGGAAAAACCATTTGAGGAAAGCATTTTACTTTCTTTGCTTGAATCAGCCTCTTTTGTCTAAGACAGGGCATAGTACTCATTAGACAGCATATTTAACAGGTTCATATGTGGTTCAATTCCCTTTCAGGCTAATGGCTGTGGGATTATAATGCTCTAAAGGATTTACAGCACCAATTTACT
>JANHGB010041327.1:8439-30254 GCA_026283785.1 Coracopsis vasa
TTTTGTTTCCCCACTAAAAGTCCGTTGGAATGCAACTTCTCCCGGGTCCGCTCCCGGGCATTCTGCTGCACAGTGTGTGCCCCAAGCCTGTCAGTGTTTAAGAGGCACTGGGACAATGCACTTAATAACATGCTTTAGGTTTTAGTCAGCCTTGAATTGCTCTGACAGTTGAGCTTCATGATCACAGAATGGTTAGGGTTGGAAGAGACCTTAAGGATCACCTAGTTCCAACCCGCCTGCCATAGGCAAAGACAATGTTGTTGTAGGTCGCTTCCAACTGAAATAGTCCATTCTATCAATTCACTGAATATGCATTTAATTTTAGTCACTAAAATTGAAGTTGAGATTTGTGAGATTTTGAAAAGGTCTCAAGTGGTTTTATAAATTGCAGATGTAGTCAAGATTAATTTTCAGTAAATACATAGTATTGCTTTTCTGAGATTTTTTTTTTTTTTTCTTATATGGGATGCAGATATTAAGGCTCCTTGAGCATCTCATACAAGAGAAAACACCTTAAAGGTTTAATACTTCTTATCTGTTTTTACTTGTGAATTTTAGTCAGGGAAAAATTCAGCTGTATCACTTCCTGTGAGCTTAAACTTGTCCTGTCAAGTTCTATTCTCATTGTTTTGTACATCACCTACTTTTGTCTCTTCTGTGCAGGATTAACGTATGTGTTGGCCAAAGAATCATTGCCCTTCCACATGACAACCGACAGGTTAGATTATTCGACATGTCAGGAGTACGATTAGCACGCCTCCCTCGCAGTAATAGACAGGTAACTGAATATATGTAGCCTTAAAGTATGTCTGCTCTTCTTTCGTACAAGGTTAAAAGTAACCTTTGGTCTCTCTAGCTTAAAAGCCGAACAAATGCTGAAAGACACTTGTCTACACAAATGGGCTATTGTTAGTTATTGAAAAGGACCAACATGCAAATAAGTAACATTTAAAATTTTTTAATTGGAATTGGAAATGATATTTCAAGTGGATGTCATAATCATTTTTCTCCTTACTAAAGTTAAACCGCCTTCTTTATGAAATAGAAGAAATGTGTAAGAGCTTTTCAGATGTCATGATGTGAATCGCGTCAGGAAAGTGGCTTACTATGAAGTTTAATGATGGTGGTTTGTTTTTTTTCTTTCAATTACACAGTGTTTAACTTGTTAAATGAAGAAACATAAAAGGAAAAACGTGGGGATCAGTTTTGTGAGCTCACCTTGTATGATTTGCTGATTGTGTTTTTTTCCTTCCCTACTTATGCACGTACATTCTTGATATTTGGTACCATGTACTAAACTATTCTTGCTGCAGCCATCAAGTTCTGTGCATTTGTGGTGCTGTTTGGCATGGCAAGCATCACTAATGGAGCAAATTAGACTAAGTGAAATTAATTGGATTGTGCCACTTCAGTAGGCTTTTTTTGGGTTGATTCAGCAGCTCTTGACACAATTTCAGAAGGGGTTTTAAAGCTTAGCCTTTTTTAGTCTTTTTTCTAGTTTAGCTTTTTTTAGTCTATTGTTTAATCTCTATTTCTTTTTCTCCTTTTTTTTTTTTCTTTTTTCCCCTTAATATTTCCATTCAGGCTGGCACTACTGAAATCGTGGCAAATTTTTTGGTATAATTTAAATGTTGGTCAGAATGCTCTTAGGGCCATTTTTGTTGCTGTTGGATTTGAACAATAGATGAGGCATTGCTTTTCCTCAGTATGACTTATTTCCTGCAGTAGTATTGATCTTTCTGAATTATGAACGTGATGGACACTTAATCTTGCAGGTTTATAGCAATGTAGTTGCCAGCAAGCAGCTGCGTATTTTAAGATTGCTTTTAAAATTGCTAAAATCAAAATTCAATTTGCTTTTGTAAGTAAAATATAATGAGATGGCAAACACACCTTGGAAACGCCAAAGTTTTGGTGCGCCTGTTCATATGCTTCTGTCGTTATGGATCCAGTTGCTGATACTGAGTCTCATCATTATAAAGGTGAAAGTAACTTGAATCCCAGTACTTGGGATTCTCAAGTACTGTTTGTAAAAACTAGCATGAGCATTAGCAAGTTTGTATTTTGAGTCACAATGATTTGATGACATGGAAGCTTTCAAGATATGTCATAAGTAATACTGCTTTCTCCTGAACTGTTGCAGGGCCACAGAAGAATGGTGTGCTGCTCAGCATGGAGTGAGGACCATCCAGTATGTAACCTCTTCACATGTGGATTTGATCGTCAGGCTATTGGTTGGAACATCAACATCCCTGCTTTGTTACAAGAAAAATGAAATGCTGGAAGAATTTCTGTGTTTTACGTTGCCATGGACTTCTACACTTCTGCAGACTCTTCTGAACACTGGTCTGCTGTCGCTGTAAAATCTCTTCCTTAAGTGGAAACTTTAGCAGATGTTCTTGTTACCACATTGTGCACAGTTTGCATGAATTGTACAGAAAATGTGATGTTTTTTGTTTTGTTTTGTTTTTTTAATTAGTCTCGTGTATGAACTTTTATATTTTGGCATCCACTGGTCAATATGTTCACTGTTGCATAGAGCACATAAATGTTCATAAGTTATTTAGCATTTAATAGATACACAGTAGGGCATTACATTTGTGACATAAATGTGAAACTTATGTAATTAATGTAGAGAGTGTATAGCAGTCTGTTACGTTTTTTCATGGTTACATATCTGCCTTGTGTTAAAAAAAATCTGCAGGGCTAAAACCTTGAAATGAAGTGTGAATTTCACTAGTTGTATGATTGTAAACATTTTCCTGTTTGCATCTGATTTGGAATACTTTTTTTAGTGCTGCAGTATAGTGCAACTTCAACTCCATTTTTATTCTTGTTACTGGGAAATAGTAGATTTCAGAAGGAAAATGCAAGCAGCTTGTCGTGAGTATAGACTGCCAGGTTTATTTGGAATGCTTTTTGTACTTTTTCTTCTGAAAAAGAAAAATATTCTTTCTCCCCTTCTTATATAAAATGATTCTAAAATCTCATGGCAATTCATACTAGCAAAAATCCAGAATATTATGATTCCAGTCACTGAGATCTTGTCAAGCAAATTTTGAAGCACTTTAGTTTATAGCTATTGTTATAAACCATTTATGAAAGTTTGACTTTACCAGTGAATGTGAGCTGACCTTTGTAAGAAGGATTGCATCTTTTTGGTGATCTGCCCAGAAAGGAAATAAGTGTTTTGGGAGTTGTTTTTTATTTTTTCCTTGTTTATATACTTACAGTGAGCATACTTTTAATTGTGTTCACTTCCCATGTTTTTATTTTGAGCCAGCAATACAAAGTAAATGAGTACTACCTCAAAAGTGAATGTTGGTCAAGATGCATTGGATCTCTCTGTAGCCTAGAAAAAAGCACTTTTGTTGTCTGCCTGAAGTACTATCTCTGACACGAAAGACAATCATACTAAATGTGATCCTCAAGACAACTAACACTTAAAGCTAATGGAGCAATACGATAAGTAAACATCATCTGTTACCTTTCTGTTCTCAGCCCTGGTGAGGGCTGCTGTAGCCTCTATTCTGTTTTAGGAGGGAGTAATTAACACAGGTCTCCCTTCTTTCTCCCAAATGATCTTACTCTGGTTTTGCTCCTCACTGTGCTTAGCTTTTTTTGCACTGGCAGTGGGGTGTTACACTGCAGCTGCTGATTATAGAAGTAAATGCAGGTGGCAGCTGATGGCTTTGAAAGAACAGAAAGGCTGTTTACAGACACTTCTTTTTAGCTAAAGGGAGGTACTGCCCCTAACTGTCTGACATATCACGGTATAAGATGAAGGGTGTGGGTAACCCAAGGGTGCACTCTTACAGGGGAATCATGGAGCTGATGGTGAGTGGCATAAATTAAGTATTAGGAACTTTTATCTCATCGCTATAATTTCATGAAACTATAGCTGTGCTCTTGTCCTCTACAGTTATTGTTTATAATGACAATAAGACAGATGTGTTAACTGATTCTACTGTTAACTATCAAATGGTGGCATTGGAGTGCAATGGGATGGGATGATTAATGTGTCACTGAGGAACTGTAGGGAAACTGGGGTCCTATACATAGTTTTGGAGCATAACGTTAAGGAAACTCAAGGTATTTAATGGAGAATATATGTAGTATCTCTACAGTACAAGTCATCATAGTAGCTTGGGCCCTTTTTTTTTCTGTTTGGGTTGGGTTTTTTGTGGTTTGGGTTTTTTTTTCCTTTTTTTTTTTTTTAGACACAAGATATATACAGAATTGTACTGAAGTAATCTTAAAATACCAAACCAGTGAGAGCAAAAAAGCAGCTGCAGAGTTTTAAGTCTTCTGATAACAAGGGTTAAAGGATGGTATCAAAGTTTATTTTCACCTTTTTTTTTTTCTTCTATTTCCCCTGGGTTTTTAACTCTTGGGAAAAGCCATTTGATGTTGGGTTGATGGTTTTATGCTTGAAGAAGAAAAAACTCACTTTCAGTTGGTAACAGAGAGAACTTTACACAGGTTGATGCTGTTTAAAAAAGAAAAATACCTGTCCAGCCAGCAGAAGCAGTTTCTCCAGCATGGCCTGCATGTAATGTCTTGAGCAATGACTATCCTTTTATTACGTGGAGAGGGTCACTGGGTTTAATCCTACTAAACTAAAGTGTCTGTTTAAGCTTCTCTTAGCACATACGTATTACAGGACCACTAAACTCTATGCAGTTCAATCATCATTGCTGCAAACTTTTTATATCACCAGAGGGACCATCCTCTGGCACCAGGAATGGGATGATTACACGCTTTCACTTTGGAAAAAAATCAGCCAAACAAGGTGCTAGAGCCACGCTCTTAGAAGCAGGCTAATACTTAAATCAGCTGAACATTCAACTATCACTTAGCTTAATTTATATACTGAACCAAAGGTGAAGCGGAAGCTGCCGTTCCCCTAGAAGCAAATCACACGTGAGCAGTGATGGTGAATAATACTACACCGACTAAATTATGTGGAAAACATTTCATGGCTTTGAATGTTCTAAAGAGTGTTTTTCAGCACTGAACAATGTCCAGCATTTCATAAAATGGAGGAGAGTTGCAGTTACAGTTTGTGTTGTGCAGAATTTCACAGAGAACTCATCACTGGGCAAAATCAAGCTTTTCTGTCTTTCAGGCAATGCGTGTCAGTTTTCACACTGTTTTGTGATTACAGTCAGATCTGGAATGAAACATCTTATTTGTTGCCTAAATCTGTGAAAATGGCATTTTTGGAAAAAAGAATTTGTAAGTTATGTGGAACCACTTTTTATTATTCTGCTAATTTGTTTTTAGATGTAAAATGTTTTTCATTATGATTCAAAATGCATTAAAACATTAAACAATTTTTTTTCTTGCAAGTTGTTGTTCTCTCTTGCATTAAGGTTGCTGTTGATGTTAGTATTTCACTTTGGTGGTGGTAGTCAAAGGATCTTCCTATCTATTATCCACTCTTTTCTACTCAAAGTTAATTTCTGAGGCATTGTTGGGCACAGTTCTTCTGGTAGAAGGTCAAGTCTGTCCCCCATGATAGGACTTCTTGGTAGTGCAGATGGTTGTGTTGCCTGTTAAGTATATAGAATGAAAAGGTGCTCGGACCTGCATTTATGCAGTCTTCTCCAGTTTTGTATGGAAAAATACATTTTGTCATGCAAATTATGCAAAAGTGTCCATGTGACTTTTCACAGTGCTCTGTAAATGGATATTTTACATGAAATCTAACCCAGGTCTTATATGTTTAAAATACAGTGGCAGTATTGCAAAACTTCTCTGTTGGGGTACCCCACCATCAATTTTTCTGTAGCTTTAAAGGTTGTTTGCTCTTTGCACCCATATTATTCAAAATGCAAAGCTTTGCAATGTTGAAATGAATCTCCAGAAATGCAGTGTTATAGTAAGCTCTGCCACTGGGGTTTGGAGGCCCTTGAACGGTGCTGCCTAGCCATTACCTGAGTGTAGAAGATTGCTTTGTGCACACCGCGTTTTCCTTCAGCGTGCTTTAGGATCCCTTATTGCCATACTTTGAGTTCTCAAGAGCTAGTACTCTGGAGAACTATTATTAATCGGTGTCACTGGTGATAGGAACTGGAAATAAAGACCAAAGTTACAAGGTGGCACAGCTGATGTGAGGGTTGGACTGAGAACACCAAATCCTGGGTTTTAGTTGGTTTTAATTAAGGGATTTAAGTCAAGCCAGGGTTTATTGCAACTGATTTAGACTTTTGATGCTTGTAACCTCCTTGAACCTTCTAATGGCCTAAGTTGCACACACTTTAGAAAGGGCATTTTTTCTGGTTGTGTTTTGGCAAGATGAGTATGTGTTGAAGCCTAGATTGTTATTACTACTACTTTAAAACCTGTGAGTAAATAGCATGCACAAAGAAGTGGTTTTGGTAGAGTGCCTCTGTTCTGCAGCTGATCTTCAGGTTAGGAGAACCACTCTTGTCATGGATCACTGTTTGCTCTTTAGACTGCTGTAGAAATTTTATTTACTGCTCCACTGAGACCAGAGTATGTCACTGAAAAATCACTCAGCTTTGTGATACTTAGAGTTGTTACCTTTTCTAATTCACACAGGTCATAGTGTCCAGAACGTAAGTATTTTGCAGGAGCCTATGGAGGAAATACCATTTAATTTGGGCTGTAAATCCTGGTCAAATGTACCAGTGACTGGGAGAGATGTCATACTGGAGAAGTGTGGTGTTTTGCACATGTGCTGTGGATGCTGCTTGTGATTGTCCTCTGGGTGAGGATATTTGTTAGTAGCAGGACATGCCATTCCTCAGTATTGCCCATGTGGGACTGGTGAGCATTTGCAGCATCTAACCAATTGCCTGCATTAGCAGTTTAAGTGCCTTCTTTTAGTTTTGGGAGTTTCAGTAGGATGGTTCAGTGTGCCAGGCAGCAGTTAGAATTTAAGCATTCAGACTTTTCTGCTGGGTAATGAAAATGGTGCAAAGTGTCCATGATGACACATACAATAGAAAGGAGTTGACAGTAGAAAAGAAGTTCTGGCTTGAACTGTTTTGAAGATGGAAACTGGTTTTTAGCCTGGCTGGCACCTGTTGTGCAGTGAAGTGGCAGTGCTGATAATTAATCATTGTCTGGTGCTACCTGAGGCCCTGTTTCCAGCTGCTGGTAACTGCACAATTCCACCTGCTTTCACCAAAACTTGCCCTACTTGTGTAATACTAGTTCTGTGTGGTTCTCCTCTCCCATTTGTACTGGCATCTTTCTTCCCTTCCCAGGATAAAGTAGATTTAGTTATGTGTTTTTTTTCAAGTCATGATGCCAATGAAATAAACCCTTGTGTGCAGCCCCATGAAACACCATCCAGCAGCTGGGAGCAAGCATTGATTTTAGTGCTGACTTTGATGTCAATGTGCTTTCTGTCATCTTTTTCTTTGTTTTTGCTTGGTCAGATGCCAGTCTTTAATGATGGAAGTTTCCTGAAGGCCTGACGTGTTCTAAAGTTGCTGAAGGCTGTATCAAGTCTGTGCAGCTTACCTGACAAAACTAGATTTGCAGTGATGCTGCAGGTGGGTTAAGGCACCAGAAAGAAACAGACAATGATTTCAAATGCTACAGAAGAGTTATGGAGAAGGGGTCCAAACTAAGGACAAGGAATCTGTGGTGTATGTGGGAGTAATGACCCAGCATTTGAGAAGAAAATAAGATCCTATGAGAAACACAAAAAGGCAAATTTGTGATAAAAGTGTTTGGACTGCAGATGAGGAACACAAAGGAAGAATAATGAAGGGGAATGAAAAACCAGAATAAAACTGGGACAGCTGTGGGAGCCAGGTGGAATGAGAGAGTAGAGTGATTAGGAAAAGGTTCATATCCAAAAGCTGAAACTTACTGGTCAATTGGTGATAAACTGTGCTGGGAAACTGGAGTGTAGTGGATGCCCCGGAGCTGCTGAGGAGAAGGGAAAGGAGATGGGGACAGCTTATTGGGAAATGCTGTTATCGGGATGTGCTTATGTCCTGAGCCTGGTATGGAAATGGCTGGAAGTTAGACATCTCCTTTATGTTTTTAAAAAGAATTGGCTTGTGATTTCAATATCCTTGGTTTGGGGAAAAACTTGCTTGCTGGTGGAACACCCAATTTTAATGTATATATTCAATTCTATATTTAAAGTCTTGTAATGGTGCATACATCACTCGAGTAACACTCCTAGCACTTGTAGTCTTAGTAGAGGATTATAAATGTTACATACAAACAAGCTGTGTCTTATTAGGAGTCACTCGTGCACTGGAAACCTCTTTAGTGAGCAGTTGATTTAGAAGGAGGAGATGCTGTTTTACATGATCCCTTTGAGAATATGTGGCCAGTCTAGAAAGAAAGGCTCAGCATTTTAACCTTGAGTATGACTTCAGAACAAATTGCTCTGAGCACTCGCTTTCATTCTGTTTAATTCAATTCAGTCTGAATTGACTAGGGAATCTCTTTAGCTAAGCCAAAACAAAGGCATCCAAATGTATGGATTTCATTGGGGAGATATTGCTGTATTTTCAGTAGGGTCTTAGTTCTGGGAAAGGTGAGACTGGTCTTTTCTTCAAACCTTCACTTTGTTGAGATGTCAAGATTTGACACCCTTCCTCACAAACCCAAGTAAGTAAAAAGATTATTTTGGGCTTCAGTGATCAAACTGTTGACTCTAGCTGGTCCTAATGGCTTTTGATCAAAATATGCACCTGAGAACACAGATAGTGTCAGTCTTACAGAAAGGTGACATTTTGTGCCCTCGTCCACACCATTACCTGATGGAAAGGAGAAATAACAATGGGTAACTTCAAGTTAATATTCTCCATTTACATAGGTTTAGTATTTTATACTTTTAATGAATGTGTTTTCCTCTAAGCGCTTAGTTTGGATAAAGGCAGAAATCTGATTTTAGTTTTCTCGTTCGTTTTTTGAACCTGGTATCTAAATCTTTGCTATGTCACTGAGATCAGCGTTGTACAGATGCAAATCTGAACTTGAGTGTTTTAGTGGAACAGTGTTTGTTCTCTGAGGCTGCGGTTGCCCAGCGTAGAGTAAGGTGAGTAATCCTGACAAAAAGAGTAAAATCTGACGCAGTGCACAACAAACACCACTGAAACCAGATTGATAGTAGGATAAAGGCTTGAAGGGCAGGCTTAAAGTATTAGGGAAAAGGGAGGGAAATGAAGGAAAAGCAAAACTTTTCAGCAGCAGGCAGTTTAAGGGTGGGGGGAGCAGCGATGATATTAATTAAGATTGTTTTTCAGTGTGGATAATTGCAGGACATGTTGTTTTGGCCTTTCATGTTTTATGAAGCTTGCGAAAGCTGTCTCTGCCAGAAGGCTGTCAGAAAGTTGGATGCTGTCATCTAGTCGTGCAGCCTTCAGAAGCGCCGAGCTCCCGTCAGCGATCTGCGTGGTCTGGCGGGTGGTAAGTAGTTTAGAAAATCAGATTCATGGCCCTAAATATGGATCTGGAAACTTCATTCGAGGTGCCTGTTTTTGAAAGCTGCACCCTGATTTTGTATATATTTTATGTTGTTGCTGAATTAATGAGCTGAAAAGTTCTTGGACACAGATGCACGATTTACTGAAATATAAGCAAACCAGAGAGATGATTTTTCCCTCCCAAATTATACTTTGAGTTTACTGTTGGAAAACTGAAGCTGCACTGCGTCAGTTCCAGATATAACTAGTTACTGATCAGTGAACAAACACTTTCCTTGCAGACGCTTATTGCTCCTCTTGCAAAAATATTTTTACCTGTGCAGAAGCCATAGCGTAAGTTTTCCATAGCAAAGGAAACTGAAGGTTTAGCTGAAGATATATATATATACACACATACACACATATATATAAATAGAATCCCCACCAGTTTTGCCATTATGAGCAAAACTGATGAAATCAAACCTGAATGTGTGTATTTATATGGCTCTGGGTATTCAAAGTGATTCTGTGTTTCTGTAAAGCCTCAGTGTTATGGCTAGATCTCTCCTGTGCTTAACCTGAGGACACTAGTGGGTGCCCATCTGCATTAGAGCTGCCAAGTGGGATCTTCTATGTCTAAAAACAAGTGTAAAAGTCAGCAGCGATAGAGAGGAGGTACAGGCTTCTGTCTCCAAATGTTTTTTGACCAGAAAATACAACTTACTTGAAGTGAGCAAGTGCACAGCTTGGTGTGGGCACAGGGTCTTGACCTTGGATGTCAATTACTGTGTCTGAAATGGCATAAAATGAAACTTGGTTGTAAGTTTTCATGCCAGCGATAAAGATATCACAAGATATCTTCCATCACAGAGATAAAGTAAAGGGCCTTGCATTGGACAGTGACTCAGCCCAAATAGGAGCCTGGTGGCAGAAACGAAGAGCCTGTTTCTACATTGGGTTGGTGGAAGAAATGGGCTGTAGGGAGTTGCCTGCAGAGCTGGTGGCACATCATCCCTCCCCAGGATGCCTGTTGACCAGGAGTCCTTTTCTTCTTGGGTGGAGAGGCTTTTTTAAAGTATGCCTGCAAGGACTTACACCATCTCTTTCACAGTCAGTCATAGAATATCTTGTGTTGGAAGGGACCCATAAGGGTTATCGAGTCCAACTCTCAATGCTTGGACATTATTTGCCCACATTAAAACCTTGGTGCTGCGTGTCTAGGGCTTAACAGCAGCCCGTGTAGCAAAGTCTGATTTTGCAATTAGAGAGTAACTAGGCTGGAAGGGGCCTCTGCATCTACCTTTTAAATTCTGACTTTGTTATTCTCCTTTTCTTGCCCAACTGCAGCTTCTCCCTTATGTTCATGCAGGTGTGTTTTTGCAGTAGCATTTTAATGATTTGATTTATTTTGTCAAGCTAGTATTTTCTTTTGAAAAACATACTGGCAACGTCTGAAAAGAAGCAGCTATAAACAGATCAACTAGAAGCGGTGCATTAAAGGAAAGTTTAAGACCAGGAGCTAGTTAAAGCCGTATCCCTTCGGAGATTAGCTCAGGTTCACATAAAACCAGCATTCATGAGAAAAATACAAATGCCAGCAGGCAAGACCATCCAAAATCCTTAAGTTTTGCTTTGCTGAAATGGAGACGAATAGGTAAAGGTAATTTTGGAGAATGATGTACAGAAAGTTAGGGTTATTTATCCCAGTATCGTCATTGTTGTCATAATATATAGAAGTCTTAACCATGTATAAAGCCATGTATAAAAGCAGAACTAAACTCTGAACTAAAGGTGCAAGGCAGAACTTAGAGAGAAGCAGCTCTGCTCTATTTCAGCATCAGCTGAGCATTGTGAGAGATTAGGACAACAGGAATTTGCGTACAAGTACAAGGTCTGGAGAGAGATGGGTTTGTGAGCCATCAGTGCACAACCTCAGCTGGTGTTTGCCAGGAGAGGGATGACAGGGCCCTGCAGTGCTGCGGGAGGACCGTGTCCAACATCCTGCAGGAGCGGCTGGTGGCAGTGGGTGGCTGCACGGGGGACTGGAACAAGGAACGCATGGAAGGGCACGTCCGCCCCGGCATGAGAAGCACAGGGGAGGGTGAGAGGGTGTGAAGATGATGGGCTTGAGTCATTCAGGTGGGTGGAGGAGTTAGGAGATGGAAAACTGAGCAAAGTCAGTGCCTGTGAGAGAGGAGGAGCAGGAGCGGGAGCAGGCTGCGGGACAGGGAGGTGACATCATGCTTTTGACAGTTTTCTCTTGGATGAGCTGGTGTGATTCAGAGCAGTGACACCCAGGGGCAGGAACACCCGAGTACTGAGGAGTGTACTCCACATGGGAGGCTGTGGGCGCGAGTCTCAGTACAGGCAGATTCTGACTGGTGTTTTCACAGGTTGAGAAATCAGGTTAGCCTGAATCTTATAAAAGACCCACTTCCCCGAGCTTCTAGAGGGTTTGCCTTGTACCTGAAGTTTAAGAAAGACTGGAATAATATTTTCCTTACCAAAGAGACCACGGTTTCTATTATTGATTACAAGAGGCTTTGCCAAAAGGGTTCTAGTAATCTCTCTGAGGATAAGGTCTTCCCAATAATATATTAACTGTGTTTACAGCAGTGCTGTGCATTGCCCCGACTGTTTAGTGTTATGTATCTCTATATCTAAGGTATCTATGTATATACATATACTATGTATCCTATTTACATCCAAACATGCTCCAGTTCTTCCAAAGCCTGTCCCTCCATGCAATGCTGCTGGCCTCAGCAAACCTTCAGCAATCAAGTGTTTGCAAAAGTCTCCATCTGCTTGTTTGAGTTTTTACCTCAAACCACCTACAGCTGTCCTTGAAGTACAACATATTGCTGCTCTCCCTTTAGAAAGCCACAACCACCGAGGTGTCCCCTTGCACTGTCCTCTCTCCATCACTGAAAGTTTCCCTCCTCTCCCCATGAGTATCTTCGTGTCTCAAAGTGACTTGAAGGGGCAGAGAAAGGTAAAACCAAACACATGAGCCAGTCCACGTCAGGCTTTTTCCTAAGCAGCTTCTGTGATGCCGTAAACAAGCTGCTCTGTCAATAGCCTTTATATTTATTTTCCCATGCTGAAGGCCAAAGATTAATTTATCTGGAGGTCCACTCCACCTTGCAACACAGCCTTGTATTATACTTGATAAGGTAGAGCTATTTTAATCCAGCTTAATTTGATCTTGATCTTTAGTTAATATCCTTTTGATTTTTCCTCTAACCTCTTTTCCTGAAGTTTACAAGTATAAAATCATAGGAGAAATGGTATCTAACTTTTGATCCACTTTGTTAATAAGCTGATTACAAGTATTTAAAGTTATCTCCTCTTCTCCAGATGCAACAGAACAAATGACCTCCAAACACCGTCAGTCTTGCCAGAAGTTACAGAGCTCTTGCTGGGAATAAACAATGTCAAACTGCAGATGGAGACCTGGTTCCTGTGAGTCAAACCATTGTGCAAGTCCAGCTGAGCTCAGTGGAGCCCTATCCAAGCACGGATTTTCAGTCCTGTATCCATTAGATGTGCAAGTTTTGACCTGAAGAAGCTGTCAATAAGCTGAGTAATTTAACACAGAACATTTGGTGAGTATCATGGGGTGATTTCTCTGCAAGTCCAGTGGGTAGGTTGTTCCCCCAGCTAGGGTTAGAGGCATCATAGCATAGTGCTCATCCCAAGGATGGCAAAGGTGCTGCTGCTGATTGTGCTTGCCTCCTGCCTCTATTCCTTCATGCCTTTAGGCTTCTTTTCTAACATCGTTAAGTTATTGGACAGGGTCAACCCCCTAACTGTGTGTTTGGATGGTGGCTGGTGGGCTGGAGCCTCCAACGCCAGCAGTTTGAGGATGCGGGGCTGTGGGTGTTTGTGCTTCCCATGGCACAGTCAAGAGAGGGATCTCTCTTGGGGGTGACCTGCAACAGTTGGTGCAAATGTGGGTTGGCCCTGATTTGGGGATGTGGGACTGGTGGCAATTGGCGTGAAGACCTGGTTGGGGTCATCCTCTGGGGACCTGTGAAGGGCAGTTAAGAGATGAATGAGAACATGGGGTTTTTGGCACCCCAGTGCTGTGGAAGGAAGCTCATTGCCCCAGGGGATCTGACTGTCTGGGCTGGGGGGATTTGGAGTGATGGGGCTTGTCCTTTTTCATTTGAGTCCATGGGATACCAGTGAATTGCCACTCTTGCAGGTGAGCTCTGGCACTGGGACAGTGTCATGTGTTCACTGAGTGATTGTACCTTTGCAGATGCATGGAGAATAACATGTCCAAGAGCTTTACATGGAATACGTGCTGCGTGCCAAGAGTGCTGCTACAGGGCCGCACCATTTTTCCCCCTAAGAGAGCTCATCTTTTCTCAGTAACACTGATTTTATACTGGTGTAGCTCCATTAGCAACATCAGCTTTACATGGGCTATCTGAGAGCAGAGACAGCTCCTTTTTCTCATTTGGGAAGAAAAGTCTTTTCTTCTTCATTAGAAATGGCTGTACAGGGACAAGATTGCAGTTTCCTGCCCATATGTTCCCCAGTCCTTTCAGTGGAAAGATCTTATTGTTTTGAAGATGAGCACTTCTTCAGGAATCTGCATACAATTAAAGGAGGAAATCTCTGACACTGCCCCTAGAGCTGCATAAGTTAATAAATGATACGCAAGGCTGAATTCTTGATTTTGGGTACTTATCTTTCAAGTTCTTTGTTTAACTGGTTTTCAAGGGGTAAATCAGCACCAAGCTGTGTAAAGATTTTGGGCAAGAATGAAGCATATATTCCTGCTGTGCAAGGACAGCAGATACACGTTTGATCTGTGCCGGTAAATGATGTTTGTCAGTGCCTGGTGGCTGCCAAACCCCATCTTTCCTACTCATTGCCAAAGACTTGTTGATGATCCATTGGATGGGCATGTTTGGGACCACCACCTCCAGCCAACCCTGCCGACCTTTCCTGGAATCCCCACCTTAGGGCTAGGGAGAGGAATTTCGGCATCCATATGAGACATGCCCTCATCTCTCAGCTCTACCAAAGTTACCTTATCTTCGTTCTTTATCCGGAAGCTTTCTGTCGTGCATTTAACAAAACCTCCCTGCGTGAGCAAAACTGTCGGCCCCAGGTACTTCCCGGCGAGGAAGGGTTGAGCGCACAGTGATGTGTTGTTAGGAATAAACACCAGCAGAGGGCACGCCGAGATACGCAGATGGGAAAAACTAAAATCACGTACGTTCAGTTGGTCTGAGGAGTCGGGCAAAACGCTGTCGGTTCGTAATTCATGTGCCTGTAGGACGTTGTAAGGGGATGTAATTGGTCTGTCAGGGCAGTGGTGGTATTCTGCTTTGAAAAATTCTATCAGCAAAACATCTTAAAACACCTGTGAATGTAATGTGATCTTGGATATGCTGATGGAAAGAAAAGAGCCTCCCTTTCCCTGGTTTACCTGATCCTCTTCCATTAACCTTTCCACCACAACAGTTAGAAAGAGGTAATAGTGTAAGCACAGATTTGCTTCTTAAAAGGCACAGAAGCTTCATTTGGTTTTTAGTAAGTACATCTCTCTTCTTAAGTTTATTTTTAATTAAATACAGACTAGTTTCTGTTGCTTGTCAGGACTAGATTTACACTATGTATGGTTGTGGCACGAGATGTTTTCCAGCTTAATGTGCTAGTCTGGATGGGATTGTGCACATTGAATGCCCAGCTGTAAATATTCCTGGGGAATAAAACATGCCTTAGTTGTCCATCTGTAGATGGAAGCAGCTAGCTAGCACCAATATACAACCACCTCCAACAGAAAAATGGATGGATCTGCCCAGAGGACACCATGGAAAGCCATCAAGTCCAGGGTGTCTCCTGCCTTCTGTGTCTATGGGCTGGGGGCTCTAGGCTGGTACTTGCCATGCGCTGCACCTCCACTGCTGGTGGTGGGGCAAAGTGGTGGTGGTGTGAGGTGGTGGTGGGACCAAGGGCTGGGGGAATGAGCTGCAAAGGTGACTCCGTGGTTCCAGATACAAGGGTGATGATGCTCACTGCAGGTGGAGTGGGGAATGGAAATCCTATAGCACATAGAAAAGAAAAATCTGAGCTTATTTTTTAGGTATTTAAAGATAGTAAAGTGTTTCAGCTAACCAGGCAAAGTGTGTAATCAGTTCTCCTGTGCTTTAGTTTCTCATTGATCAGGAACACAACTATCACCACAGAGCCACTAAAATGTGGTTGTATTTTGGCAGGTGGATACGGGGGGCTTGGTCCTTACTTGCATCAAGCTAGCATCAGTCTGGAGCAGGTGCTGCATTGCCTGGAGCCATGCTGCAAACCTGAGGATGAGTTAGACTTGGAATCCTACAGTGGGTCTAAGGTCTTCATTACCACAATCCCTGCATCTGCCTTCCAAGACTTGGGTAGTGTGGTCAGAGCATTTGCCAGTGAAGACTGGGGCAAGGAAGTCATTAAGAACCTCAGCCTTCTCCAAATCCAGGGTAGCCAGTTCTCCTGATAGCTTCCAGAGGGGGCCCACATTATCCTTGTCTTTTGTTGGTGACATACCTATAGAAGCCCTTCCTTTTATCCTTGACATCCCTTGCCAGACTCAGTTCTAACTGGGCCTTAGCTTTCCTGACCTGGTCCCTACCTTCCTGAACAACATCCCTGTATTCTTCCCAGGCTGTCTGTCCTTGCTTCCACCTTTTATAAGCCTCTTTTTTCCCCTCTAAGTTTCCTCAGCAGCTCCTTATCCATCCAAGGAGGTTTCCTGGCCCTCCTGCTGCACTTCCTTCTATTTGGGACACAATACTCCTGAGCTTGTAGCAGGTGACCCTTGAATATCAACCAACATTCTTGGGCCCCCCTGCCCTCTAGGGCTGTATCCCATGGATTCTTACTAAGCAGGTTCCTGAAGAGGCCAACATCTGCTCTCTTGAAGTCCAGGGCAGTGAGCTTGCTGCATGCTCTTCTCACTGTCCTGAGGATCTCCAACTCGACCATCTCATGATTGCTACAGCCGAGGCTGCTCTGAAGCATCACATTTCCCTTTTTCCTTCACTTAGTTCTAATGCTCTCATCAAGGCTATCAGTTCTTCCTTTTGAGCTGGAGTACTGCAAGGTAAAGAATTTGCCTCTATAACCAAATTCTCAGTAGTCACCACATATCCTGCATATCAAATTCCATCCTCCACAAATTTGCTGCCATTCATGTATAATTCCCAGTCAGGATCATCCAGTGGTCTATCCTTGAAGTCTTCTTGATTGGAAAAGATATGTTCAATGGTCACCAAACAGTCATGTCCTAATTGTCTTTCTTCCTGTATGGAGTTCAAAAAGACTGCAGGGTTAATCAGGTTAGTTGTTTTCAAAATAACATCATCTTGTTCTGTCAAAATCACTTGGTATTTCATCATTCGGCTAGGGGATAACCAATGACCCCCCTTTTGTTCTAAAACAGTAATTACCATGTGTGGTACATATACTGTTATTGTCCTCCCCAAAGTTAGTTTTCGAGCTTCTTGTGTTAGCATCACTGTAGCAGCAACTGCCCATATACAAGTAGGTCATCCTTTACTTACAATGTCTAGTTGCTTGGAGAAATACCCAACTGGCCTTTTCCAGCTTCCTATTTTCTGAGTCAGCACCCCAAGTGCAAGATGTTGTCTTTCATAAACAAATAACTGAAAGTCTTTGGTTAGGTCTGGAAGTCCCAATGCTGGTGCACTCATTAAAGCTTGTTTTAAGTTCAGAAAGGCCTTTTGCTGTTCTGGGCCCCACAGAAACTGTACAACCTTTTGGGCTTCATATGGCGGCTTTGCTATTAGACCATAATTCATTATCCAGAGCCAACACCATTCGGCCATTCCCAGAAATGCTCTTAATTCATGAACATTTCTAGGTTCGGGAATACTGCAGATTGCCTCTTTACGGTCTGTTCCCAATTGTCGTTGTCCTTTTGAAATCTCAAAGCCCAGATATATTACAGTTTGGCTTGCTATCTGAGCCTTATTTCTAGACACTTTGTACCCATTTATTCCAAGAAAGTTTAAAAGCTCTATTGTTACCTTGATACAAGTCAGTCTCTCTTCTGTAGCAATCAAGATGTCATCCATGTTTTGTAGAAGCAGATATCCAGGTTTAGGTTCTGTATCACTTTGCTTCCACCATTCCAGCTCTTTTGCCAACTGGTTACCAAAGATTGTCGGACTATTTTTGAATCATTGTGGCAGTCCTGTCCATGTTAATTGTGTTTTTCATCCTGTTTGCGGATTTTTCCACTCAAAAGCAAATAATTCTAGGCTTTCCTCCTCCAGTGGTATACAAAAGAAAGCATCCTTTAAATCAAGCACTGTAAAACACTGATGATCATCTCTCAGTGTTGTTAAAAGTGTATATGGATTTGCAACTAAAGGGTGTATGTCTTTAACTATTTGATTTATAGCCCTTAAATCCTGAACTAATCTATATTCACCTGAAGGTTTTCTTACTGGTAAAATTGGAGTATTATATTCTGATTCACACTCTTCAAGAATCCCAAACGTTAAGAATTTATCAGTCAATTTCTTGATTCCTTGTCTGACCTCTGGCTTGATTGGATATTGCTTCATTCTCACAGCTTTTGCCTGTTCTTTCAACTCTATTTTTACAGAGTTGTGCTGTCTTTGATTTATGAGGTATGTCTGCATTCCAGACTGCTACCATCTGTTTATAATTCCCAATCAGGATCATCCAGCGGTCTATCCTTTAGGTCTTCTTGACTGGAATAGACATGTTCAGTGGTCACCAAACAGTCATGTTCTAATAGCCATAGAATCATATAATAGTTAGGGTTCAAAGGACCTTAAGATCATCTAGTTCCAGCCCCCCTGCCAAGGGCAGGGACACCTCGCACTAAACCATGCCACCCAAGGTTCTTTCCAACACAGCCTTGAAAACCGCCAGGGATGGAGCATTCACAACTTCCTCGGGCACCCCAATCCAGTGCATCACCACCCTCACATTAAAGAACTTTGTTCCAGAGTTCGAGGATTCCAGGTTGAGAGAAACAAGACACAAATAGAGAACACTCTACTAGTTTATTAATATAGAAAAATATACAGATATTAACAGATACAGTAAAGGATACTTCTGATGTTTGGTTATCTTACCAACCCCAAGGACCCTGTGAAGATGATCAGGAAACCAGCTCCGAGAATCATCATTGCAGTGCGAGGTGGCAGGCTCGACCTTAGAGGGTGTCCCTGCAGAGGCAGCGTTGACCTGGGTGGTATGAGGTTCTGTCTCCCCCGCATCGCATGAGGCTCGGGCTTTTATACTGACAAAAATGCACACTCATTCTGACTCAGGGGGCCAGCCTACATCGGAAGAAGTGGCTAGCAGTATCTAGAAAGGTCTCCAAGGGTTGAGACTTTTCTGGGGAGTTCTAAAGTGGAACTTTCCAGGTAGGAACCAAAGCTGGATTTTCTGGGGAGGAGCCAAAGCGGACAAACAGTACTTTTCTATCTTTGCATGTGGCACCATGGACCATTATCTATTGTCCCTGACACATTCCACCCCATGGTCTGTGGTTGGAACACACAAATATTTTACCATCCGTGCTACAGTTTTATATAGTATACTGTCTATAAGGGAATGGATTAGCGCTAAAAGACAAGGAACATAAAATATATGAAAACCCAATACCAATTACCATTAATAATGCAACAGCTTTTTGTAGCTGGTCCCACCCCCCACATCCATCTCTGAAAGGGGTTCCACCTGGTGTTTTCTGCTAGCTGGTTAGCAAGGGTCTTCAACTTTTGTATTTATGCATGTATTGAACAGGAGGTGTCACTTAAATTCATGCAACATAACTCGTCAAAGTCTTCACACCTATGCTTATGTACTAAAAGCAAAAAAATCAATCGCTGTCCTATTTTGTTTTGCACGATCAAGGCGGCGAGCACTTTGACTTTGGTTCTTCGCAAACTGGTAACAAGTCTCCAGATGACATGGAGGAAAAGCAAACCAAAGCAGTGATGTCCAGGCTCCAAGAACAAGGTTTCACCAATGCATTGGTCAGATATACTGGGAGTCTTGGGAACCTGGAGATAGATGCTGTTACTTCCAAAGACACAGTCCTTGGCTTTCTTGATCCCCTTCTCTGCTTAAGAAATCTTAAATCACACAAGAGCAGCTTCTTGGCATTAGCCTTTGAGAATAGAAGATTCAAATACAATAGTTATTTATTATATTATTATTACTTATAATAGTTACTTATGCTAATGATGAAACGTACTTTAGATGACCCTGCTTGAGAAGGGGATTTGGACTAGATCATCTCATGCCAACCACAGGCTGCTTGGCCTGCCCTTCTCACCTGGATGACCCTCTTATAACAGGGGAGGCCATCACTCACATCAAGGTCTGGCATGGCATGTGTCCCCACCGCTCAACGCCTGCTGGGTTGCAGCCAACAGCAGAGTTAAAGGTTCTTCTTGCTGGCAAACACAGAGGCCGAGCCAGTCTTGCCCTTGACTCTGGTAGGAGGCTTTTGGCCAACCTTGGTCCTTGCACCTCATTGTCACTGAAGAGTTTCACCTGCCTCATCCAGTAACAAATTGCTACTATGGCAAAGCACACACAGATTTACATTAGCAGTATAACTACTACAGGGTGCAGCAGCATGTTGAAGATGCTGATGGCAGTGGGGGACCAGCCAAAGAAAATTTCCCACCAGTGGAGTTCTCCCACTCTCTTAATTTGTTCCATTATCTGTTTTATAACACTACCATCGTATTAGAATCTTTCTAGATTCTGCCTTAGCATTTTCTAGCAGCTGCTGCAAATTTGCATGCTCTAACATCTCTTTTACAAGTGGCAAATCCATACAATACAAGGTGTAGTTTCTTATTAGCAACTGGCTAGTAAATACAGGTGGTTTATACACAGAATCACAGCCTCTAATAATAGCTACATTGCAAGCACACATATTCAAGTCATTACTTTTCAGTTGCCCCCAAGTGATGTTTTGCAAATCATTCCTTTTTCTCTTCCTCTGTCTCATTCTGCTCAGGGTCTTCAAGGTCAGCTCCTGCAGCTGAGGCATCGGGTTCTTCAACTCGTCTGTCCAGCTCATGGTATGGCTTGACAAACTTTGCAAGCAGCCACCACGGACCTGTAGGTAGGAGGACACAAACATACCCCCTCCCCCAGGTTATCAGTTCCACTGGCCCTTCCCAGTTCTGCAGGCCCCAAAGGATCACAATACTACATTTGCCTTTAAGTCACAAGGATTTACACACATGGCAAATGAGGATTGAGCTGTTGACTGACAATCAGGGCAAGACCTAACAAATTGTTTTGCTTGAGAAGAAGACAGGCTAAATTGTTTCTTTAAAGCAGAGGCATTCTGATTAAAAAGGAATGTGAAACAGCTGCAGAAGTAAACTGCACAGTGTCAACAGTCAAGGAGTTCGCTATGTCATTACCCACAGTTAAAGGGCCAGGTAGGTTAGAATGTGACCTAATATGACCAATAAAAACAGAATAATTAGTGCAGCAGCCAATACAGAAGCCCTACAAGCCTCTGCTCCAAACATCTTGACAGTAGATGAAGAGGAGTTTTGGTGCTGCTGGAGGGCAGAGGTGTCCGGCACTTCATGTTCCCTGATGTACATGCAGAATCAAAAGCAATACTTGATAACCCCTATGGCTCAGACCATATTGTCACATTATAAGGGGGGTTTCCTTGAACCCTTTATATTTGCTCAGCCTGTCAGTGTCCCAAGAAAGACGAGACCCTTGTGTCTGACCAGCCTGTCTGTGTCCCATTGTGGGAACCCTACTGGACAGCCCACTGTATTGGAAGGTGATTCAACTAACCTATTCAGGGACCCACGCTGACAGCATCACTGAATCAAATCCCTTATGTGTTGTTGATAGCACCCTGGCTGCAAAACAAGCTTGAAGCAATACACAAAAAAGTGAAAGGTTTAATATCAATAAAACAATAACAGGATGAGACACTCTCTTCAGACTTCCTGTAGCTGTGGGTGACCATCTGAAGAGAGTGTCCCACCACTGATGTTCTCTGTATTTCTTCACTCTTTCCAGAATTTGGTGTGTCTTTTCCGCATCATGATGGACAGTAATCAGAGTCTTTCATCCATTTTCTTGAGCTTGCTTCAATAGTCATTTCAGATATTCATTCAAATAGGGGTAGGCAGCAGATCTCGAATCAGCATGTAGTAAGACTGTAATAGGATCTAAATAAGCGATCACTCCTCAGGCTGTTTCCCAGCCCGACCTTGCACTCCTGTACACAAACACTCCCTGGCCTGCTCCAGACCCAGGTGCACTATCAGCAATTCTTCTTCTTGAAATAATACTTCCTCAACTCCTTCCATATTTAGTTTCTTATCTTCCCCCCTAACTCTTGCA
>JANHGB010041327.1:46392-83410 GCA_026283785.1 Coracopsis vasa
TATTTCCCTTATCATTATTATTATTGGTGGTAGCAGTAGTGGTTTGTGTTATACCTTAGTTACTGAACTGTTCTTATTTCAACCTGTGGGAGTTACATTCTTTCGATTCTCCTCCCCATCCCTCCAGGAGTGGGGGGAGGAAGAAGGGGAGTGAGCTAGCGGCTGCATGGTTCTGAGTTACCGGCTGGGTTTAAACCACAACAATCCATATGATCAAGCTGAAAATGGCCAAAGCAATCAGGTCTCAGGGTTGGGAAGTAGGCTCAATGGTAATAACTCAAAGGCTTAAAAAGCTCTTAAATTGCCATTGCATTCTTCAATGCACAAGCATGGCTATCAAGGTTTAACTGCAGCAGAAGGACTTATTTGTTTTATTTGAGAAATGGGCACTTCTCTGAAGCCCTCCATTAGTCTATTTATCAGCTTGTTCCTGTTTTATGTTGCTGTTTTTCCAATATGCAGTTGGAAAAGAAAGAACTGTGCCTGACGATGCTGGGGTGTATGCCTGTAAAGTTTTAAATGCAGTTCTGGTATTTAGCTTTTACACTTAATGAGATTAAACACAGAATCCATCCATACAACTTACTCTAATGACTGCTTTGTAGCTGGTTTTGGCAGCCAAATCATGTCACAGTGTCTGCTGTGGTCAGGCAGTAGCAGCTACTTTTGGAGGAGAAAACAGGTTGGGAGCCTCCTGCTGTGAACTCGGCCATGGACAAACTATGCAGGAGTGGGCTGAGTGGCTGTCAGGTTGATGGGGAGCCCATGCAGGGACCTCCTCACCTCCATCCTTTGCCCTCCATGGGCAAAGCTGTGCTTGTTCCCCACATCTGCACTGGGGCTGGTCTCAGTATGGCCTCTCCAGACGCCCTTTGCAAGGAAAGCCAATGCTACACCAAGTTAAGAAGTTGGGTGTTTACCTTTTTTAACACCAAAATAATGATAGGCTCATCACCTGGAGGGTGGATAGTGACACAAACTGCTTTTCTACTGGTGTAACTTCTTTCTGTTCAGGACAGTGTTATGCTTCCATGACCATTTTTACTGGGAGGGAAGTAGCTGCTGTGTCTAAGGCTGTAGTAAGGGTGAGACTACGCAGTTTGCTTCACCTATATCCAGTTAAAGAGTAAAATTCATGTATGCAAATACATTTTGAGATATGCAAATACATTTTGAGGTATACAAATACTGAGATATACAAATCTGTTGCTTTTATTACTCAAAGCAATGATCCACCCTGGGTGGCAGAATAGGGTCAGCTAACAGTGATATTTTCCAAACAGGCAACATCACCCTGCAAATATGCTTTCTTCTCCCTCCATCTCCTTATCCTGCCCAAATACCTAATGACATAGATCCAAGCTAAGGAAATGCAACTGCAGCAAAATCTCAGCTTGAAAATAAAGCTATTCATAGCCTCTGCCCTGCTATGCTTGGGAATGAAACGGACCATGGGATGGTCTGTGTGGGTCTGGCACTGACTTCTTCAACAAGAACAAGCAACAAGCTGCAGGACCAGCGAGCTGGTGGTGCTTCCTGTGAGCTGCCAGGCTCAGTTTCACCTTGGAACCAAATCTTCACAAGGAGGGGGAAAGAAAAATTTCTTTCTAGACAGTTTCCACCGTTAGTGTATTTATACTTTGACCATGGGAGCTTCTGAGAGGCTTTGGAGGCTTTGGTAACACCAGTGATCTGTATGAGGAACTGGCCAAGGAAAATTGTCTCAAGGTACCGGGTGATGCTCATGCAATAATGCATGTTAAACCCTTGTATGGATGATGGCATTTGGGCTTAGTGCTTTTAGTCTGCTGTAGCTGAATACTGATCGTTTAAAACAAGAATAAACCAAGGCTACACCTATGAAGAAGAAATCTGCAGAGATCTTTTGTGTATCACTTTGTTTTTCTGAGGCAGCTTTATACAGCAAGTCCCATGCCATGTGAGTTTGTAAAACTTCATTTAATTTTTATTAAGAAAGATCTCTGTGGAGTAACTCTTCTTCCAGGATCAGACTGTGTCCTTGTATGGCTTCTTCTACATGAGCGGGCACATCCATCTCCCAGTGCAAGGGTGTGATTCCTATGGTACATCAAATGCAAACTGAATAAGAACATGTTGTCTCTAGATCTATGGTAGGTGTATGTAAAAATACATACCGGCATCTTGGGGCACATTTAAACTGATTGCTAAGCCACAGTGAAAAATGGTCAACAAACAGTGAAAGAACAATTTTACTTGGCATTTTATTCACTTAACAGAAACATTCACTTATCAGGTATCACTGAAGTGCAATTTACAGAACTTAGCAGCAAATTCACATATGTAAATTCAGATTTATTTTCTTTTGCTGTCTTTTTTGTTTCTTTTTTTTTTTTACAAATATTACAAATTTACATCCATTAGTACAGTATTGCCATTCACTCATGCGTGTTATGTACAGAATCTTCACTAAAGAATTACTACTGAGCAATTTCAACTTTGCTTCAGGAAATGCTGGGTGTAGGTCACATGTGCTTCTGGGATGTGGTCCCATCACACTCTGTTACTGCACGTAATGAGAAGAAGTAAACATCTAAGGTCATATTCAACCCTACTGCAAGCAGGTGCAACTCCATTGCCTTCACCAAGATCAGCCAATGCCCACTTGCAGTGGGGACTCAATTTGGTCTCTGCTATTAAATTCATTCTGGCAGCTGAATCCAGCATTGCATTTATGTATTTCTTGCAACAAAGGATAATTCAATCCCACTACACTTTTTGTCCTTAAAAATAACCAGGCACAGTGTTTGGCTGTCACAGTAGCTGCAACACTGGCCTGTGGAGCTATATGCATTAGTTGAGCTGACGTCATGCCAGGGCTGGAGAAGGATGGATGAGGGCAGGGAGATGTATGGAGGAGCCATTGAGGTCTCTTGTGTGCTAGATAAAGACTAACCTGGAGAGGAAAAGTAGAAAACATTGATTCCCCCTGCCCTGTGGATCTCTGCATGAGAAACCTTGTCCTCCTCTCTGGTTGCCCTGTGGTTTCTCTCTATCGGTGGGAGCAGCCGGATCCCCTGGGACCACCACTGTCATTGTCACATGTAGCTTTTCCCACACCTCCAGTCATGGGCCACAGCCCTCCACCTGCTCACTTCCCCTCTGGACACCTCTGCTGCCCAGGTCACACTGTACCAGTGACAGTTTGGTTAGAGGCTGGAACCATGTGCAGGTACCATGAAGCTCCAGAAGGTGCCAGAAATATTCTGAATGATAAATCAGAAGAGATGACAAAGCGTTCGAAGTATTGACAAAGTGGTTACCATAAAATGTTTCCACTATTGAAACGTCTCAGGTTTTTGGTATTTTTTTTAACTATTTCTACTCTAAGGATTATTTTTATATTTTTGGTAGTTACTATGGAATGTATTATTTCGCTGAAAAGGGTTCTGCAAGGGGAGAGCTTTGTTTTATCTAATTTAAAAATTCTAGTTTATCACAATTGTTTTTATACAAGACACTATAGATACATCTTGTAGTTTATAATCTAAAAATAAAATCTCATCAAAATACTGTAGCTATTCTATTGTGGGCATCAATAAACAATGTATTTACTGTATATGGCTCTCCAAACATGATAAACCCTATACAAAGAGCATCTATCTTTATTGATAGGAACAGTTTCCCGTGTAAAGGAAATTACATGGAAAAATATGAGCCTTGTGTTGTTTGGAAAGTAACTCAGCTTGACAGATCTGAGAAAATACCAGGACAATTATCACCAATCAGTAGCAGCATGTTATATACAGATTTATAGAGAATCACAGGAATAAAAGGAAAACAGTAGTTATATACCCGCAAATCCTGTCATTTGAAAAACCAAAAATGGAAGGAAATGTACAGGGCATTTGAAGGTTGGCTCTGCGGTGGGACTACCAAAGCTCAGCTCTCCCATGACTGTATCTATCATCTTCTGCATTCTGATGAAGTTTGTGATGGTTCAAAGTCAGATTATATCAGATCCAGCCACAGTTATGAAGAAAATATTTAACTGTTGGGTGCTACTCGTCTCCTAACTGGAAACTCCACCTGCTTTGCAGGCTGCAGATGAACGTGAATAATAGTACTTGGCATTTACACAGAGCTACAACTTGAAAGCTCTTACACTAAGTCCTTACCCAAGCCCGTAGTTGCATCTGCTGCACTTATGTCAATTGGACTTTGTGGGGAGGTAAAACACACTGAAAAGAGTGACAGAATCTGGCTTACACTGCTACATATTACCAGAGCACTTTGATCCTGACAAGTTCCTTAGAAGTGAAGCAGGTAAGTAATACTATTCCCATTTCACAGGTTGGGAAACTGAGGCATGAAAGAGCCAGGTGTCAAATGTGCTCTCTCATCTGGGATGTCTTAGTTGCAGCTATCCAACCCAGTGATTTTTCAGGTGTATGGAGCATCCCGAGCTCATACCCACTTAATTTAGAGCAGTGGATCATCAGAAGCTTGGAAATCTGAGGTCCTGGCTCCAGCCTGCCTGATTTTAGGCAGCTACCTGAAGCTCCAGAGCTAGGAACATCATCACACTGGCCTCCACTCTCAGGACCTACAGAGCTGTGCACCTCCGCAGGCAGCGCAGGGTTGAATCACCCTCTTGACAAGCATCTGCATCCCAGCTGGTGTCTAAAGGGCACGTGTGATGAACTGGGCTTGGGTAACTAAAACTTGCGGTGTGCAAAACTTGTGGCCAGATTTGGAGATTTGGTGGGAAGTGGTCAGCACAAGGCATCAGAGAGAAGAAGTGTAAAAACCAAGGGAATCGTGATGCCTGGTTTTGTGCTCAGAATCAGAGGTGGATAACAGAGTTTAAAAATTGCCAAATTCTTTCTTACAGATTTGGGCAGCTAACAGGATGATTTTTGCATAGAGGTTAGACACCTTTTTTGTGGATGATTATGGATGCTCTGAGACCTGCTGTCATGCTGTGTGCCTGGGGTACTTCCATCTTTGCTTGCTATTTTCCATTATTCAGTGATGACTCTTGCACTGATTGTGTGAGGGAAAACAAACTCTATTTCAGATCAGGCAGGTGGCCTGCTAACACCTGAAATCAGGAATAACCAACAGCAATTAACAATGAAAAGCAGAATCTTTGTGAGGGTAGCATTATAATTTGGGCAGGTACATTCTTGGGAAGGGATGATGAAAAAGCAGTTTTCTAAAGTTGAGTTCAGTGCATCAGACACATTTCTATTCATGTATTTCCAATGCAGAATTAAAAGCAAATATTCCTGTGGAGGTTGTTATTAAATCTCAAACTGCTTCAGTTCTCTCGGCTCACTCATTGTGCCTAGCCTTCTCTCCAGCTGATCTGATCCAGTCATGTAGCAGAGGTGTCAAGTGATTTATACAGTTAGTAGGAACTGATCTTGCTCTGGGGGTTTCTTCACCCAGGTGCCCAGACCAGCTTTCTGAAACGCTTTAAACAGCTGCTGCTTGACAGACTGGTATGTCTGAGCCACCAGCTTTGCCTCGCTGTACACTGATGGCATGTCTCCATGGCTCGGTACTCGTGTGCTCAGCTGCAGAACACAAATCAGGGAAGGGGGGAAAAATAATATAATAATAAAAAAAGCAACCAACAAGCCAAAGGCAACAGGAGGCTTCAGTAGCTCTATAATCTTCCTGTCTACATTTCATAAGCAACAAACAAACTATCACTGTGCTTTGTGTGTTTGCTTTTGGTTTAACAACAAAAATACAGGGAAGCAATAAATGCCTGTGACATGATTTTGAGCCATTGTGGAGAGGAACAGGGTAAACAGCTTTGCTTTGGAGTAGGCATAGGCCGTGGCAAATCTCGGTGTGTTTTACAAATGCAAAATCCTGCTTCCCAGGTAAGATGAGTTTTAGGGACAAAAAAAGGGAAAAATCCTTTCTGGGGAGCCTTAAGGAATGTGCTCAGCTTAGCCTGGGAAGTAGAGCAGCTCAGTGCTTCCAAGTAATACCAAGAGACACAAGAAGGAGGGGCCCTTCCCACACTCTCCCCTTTCCCCTTATTAATCTGTTGTTGTTGGAAATGTTGTAGAGGCTGCCCAGGACAGAGCAGAAATCAAGAATCAGGATTCATGCTGGTGTGGGAAAGCGAGTGCTCTGGTAGGACACCGGAACTCCTCGTTGGGACCTGTCTTAGGAAACAGCACCAGACGTCCACTGACCCTCATCAGCTGAAGCAGACATGTGAGCATGTGCATCCTTTGCTTTGTAAAAGGACTAAAGGACTTCCTCTGACCTGTCCAAGTCTCAGTGCCAAACCATCAGGAAGGCTTTGACGTTATATGAAAGAAACTGAGGTCTTGGAAAATGCCTTTAGAGCAAGCAGATGGGTGAAAGTCCAATGTTTACAAGCCAAGGAAGTAGCATCCTTGTAGGATAACGCACTCTCAGACCACAACCTGCTGAGCAAACAACACTCTTTGCCTTCTCTGTAAAGAGGAGAGATGGTGAAAGATAAATTAAATGAGCAGGCAGATGTGCAGCCTGAAATGAACTGCTCCAGTCCATGTGGTGCTAGTGCACCTTGGGGCTGCTCTGGCTTGGGGGTGCATTGGCCCAGCCAGTGAGGGAGGGTGATGCTGCCAGCCCAGGAATCAGGGGGCCACAAGCTAGCCTCACCTGCAGTGGCTTCCCTCCAGCTGCCCCTTTGTCCCCAGAAGTGGACACTGATGACATTACCAAATGCTTTGTATTGTCAAAAGTAAAGTGCCCTGCTCAGCCATGAGTTATTCCCTCCTGCTCAGCCCAACCCCATCCCTGGTGGGAGTCAGGTGCAGTCCAGCTCTCCCGACCATAGTTCTCTCCATAACCTGCCCTGGGGCCCAGCTTGCCTCAGGTTTTGCTCCTGTGAGGATCAATCCCTTAACTGATTCGCACCCTCCTTCCCATGCCACCTGCTGTGCAATAAATACTCTGGGACCTGTGCCACCAAACTGTGGCTGAGCCCTGGGCACGAAACCCAGGTTGGTCCCTTCTGCTCCCCACCAAGGAGGAGGGTTCCTGCTAGGGCAGGTCATGCCACTGCCTGGGATGGAATGAGTATCACTAGCCTCCTTCTCTGGGCTCCCCTGCAGAGCAGAACAACTTGTTCTCTTACCTCCTCACCCTGCCTGACTGCTTTCCCAAATGACTTCACTGGTGGAAGTGACTCCAGACTTCCCTGCCATCACTCTGCCTTGTTCTTTTCTACCCATTTCTGAACAGGGAAAAGGATTTGGCACTTGATAAAATTTTTTTTTCTTGTCCTTGTTTTCTCCCATTCTGCATGGACTGCAGGACAAGTCTTTACAAGCCTCTTTATAGCAAAGTAATATTCTATCAGTGAAAATAGGTGGGCTGATGAGACACTTTGCATGTTCCCTGCTGCTCCTCCTGCACGTGGTGCTCAACACCTTGGTATTTGTGTCCTTCTCTCCCTCAGTACTTCCTTGAAGGGTCAGGTAAGAGGAGAAATGGAGATTTCAGAACCAGGAATAATGAGAGGAAAATTTCCTTATTCCACATCAAGCTTTTTCCCATATGCCCTGCATCCCTAGGCTCCACCATGGTTTTGGCCATCCATCTGTCCTGCACTGCTTCCTGTCTGTGGGAAGTAACTTAAGTGTGAAGGCAGGTTGACTTCAGTGCCATTTCAAACAACTGGAGTTCATGATTATCTTCCATAGAGAAAGCAGGGCTGTCAAGGTGTGGTGCCCATTATAATTAAATACAGCCTGTAGTTTTAATGCCATTAAATTGTACTGCTGCTGAGTGTAGTGAAATTAGAGAGCCTCCAGCACCTGGCCACTCACCTTAACAGCTCTATTGTTGTATGGGTGCATTAGCAGATCTGGGAGAGTGGTGAAGAGGAGGTGAATGGGCAATCCATAGCACTTGCTTTAGCTAACTTGGGTGAGAGTGGGATTGGTTCAGGTTGGGAGTGTAAATCCCTGTGGAACAATAAAGTGAAGTAGATGCCTCCAAGGCAATGAGAAATATTTCCCTCAGGCCTCTAAGACTCAGTGAGTTGAATACTCCCCTTAGAGTCAAACGGATACTTGGGGTAAGATGCTTAAAAGATTACCCAGTTGTGCTTGTA
Source organism: Coracopsis vasa (assembly GCA_026283785.1). Taxonomy (NCBI): domain Eukaryota; kingdom Metazoa; phylum Chordata; class Aves; order Psittaciformes; family Psittacidae; genus Coracopsis; species Coracopsis vasa. The sequence goes on from JANHGB010041327.1 coordinate 54,506, forward strand.
TGAACACTTTACAGTCTCGTGGCTTTTGACTGCTCATCTGAGCACGGCTCCATTGCCGAGGACAGCCAGAACACCCATCTTCCCTCCAAAACCACCTCAGCTTTCTCTGGACTCATCTCCCATAGCTGACCCCACCAGCTCTCAGCTCCTGATCCTCTCCCAGGCATTATCAGGAGGGACACAGGACACCTGTGGAGGCTGCAGCTTCATCATGAGATTGCTAAAACAGAGCTGACACCAGGGTAAGGACTAGCCCACCTAGGGCTGGCAGCAGTGTCCTGGCAGTGCATCACACCTACCTTTCCATGAAGCTTTGCCCACCGAGCGAAGAACATGTGCTTGCAGAGTCGTGAGGGAGTCCCACAGGTCCTCTTCCCTGTTGTGGCATTGATAACCTCCAGGTCGGTGTTCCCCGCAATCCAGTTCACACTGAAGCTGGGAGATTTTCCGGGCTGCCGAGCATCAGCGTGGCTAATCCCTGGCAGGAGAGAAGGACACCAGTAATATACAGTTAAACACTAAAACCTTCAGAGGCTGCTAACGTGGTGAGTTATTGTGGAGCGTGGGACATCCCTGAACGAACACGCTAGCATTGTGCACTGTATGTGCTGTTACCACCTCCGGTTAAATGTTACCAGGCTGAGTACCTTAGAGAGACATAATTTAGCAATTCCTATAGATCTTTTTCCACCTTACATGCAGCCTTTCTTTAGCCTAAGGAAAGCCATTAGATGTAGTGTGTGCTATTGACAGCAGTGTGACGGTTGCTGAGTGAAAGCTTTCAGAAAGGCTTTAATGGCATAACTGGTTTTTACAAGGAGCGAAGCAGCAAAGTGCTTTTGCCATGAATTCCTCCAGGTGAGCTTTCCACGGTCCAGCATTTCTATCTGCTATTAACTGCTGGAGCCTTGCTGCGACAGGAAGTCTAGATCACAGGGGGTATCAACAGGGGATGAGGAAACACAAAACATACAATTTCATCATCACAGAGAGAGATTATTAGATCCAAGTTAATAATGACCTTGTAGACATTGCAGACCTACACAGAAAAACTCTTGTTCCTCACCTTGTGTCTACCTGCAAGATTCTTACCCTGAATGGGTGCAACAATCTCTTCAAGAGATAGTTACTGTCCTAATGGCAACATTTTGGACATCTTTAAGTGGGATGCATCTTATTTAATTTTAGACAGCTACAATGATGGTGTTTTCGGTCATCTGGGGTGACTGTATGACCTTTGTGTCATTCGCATAGCAAATATTGGACATCTGAATCGCATGCAAGAGTCCACAGTCTACAAGGGTGAGACCTCCCTTGGCTCTAAATGCAGATCAGGGCTGCAAGGTCAGGTTTGGGTGTGTGTATGAGAGAGAGTTATTTTTAACAAGGCAAAATCCTGTCTGTGCTTAACCATTTAGTGTAGTTCAACCTTTCCATGACTCTCTGTTGCTTCCTTATTCCTTGTACCTGGAACCAGGGAAGGATTAGTCCTTGCAAGGAAATAAGTGGAATAAAGAAAGCGGTTGCTTCATTTTCCAGAACAGAATAAATGCAACCAAATGAGCTCTGTCTTGCCTTGCCCATTAGTGCTTTTGTGAGCAAAGAATCAACACTGAGAGCTTCCAAGGCTGGAAAGACAAAGGGACCCAAAGCAGTCTGAGTATATCAGAAAGGTGGGTACTGGATGGTGTGTCTGGATTCAGCTGTTGAGCCCCTCTCTGCTAATTGGCTGCATGGGCCACTCGCCTGCAAACCTGGACAACAAAAGCCGCTGTGGTGAACAGGCAGGTGGGGACTGCGCTGGTGGGAGGAGCTGCCTGGCACAGCCATCACAGCACAGGCCAGGGCTGGATCTCTGCTTCCAAATGGCAGCTCCCACCAGAGCCCCTGCTTGTGGCAGCTCCAGCAACAGCTCATGGTTTGCACAGCTTGATGAGACCTGCTTTCATTGCTCCTGGGTGGGGGGTAACAGAGGAAGGTCCTTTGTGGTTTTTGCTGAAGGGTTTCAAAGAGTTTTGCAGAGAGGGGGAAGTACTGATATGGGCTGTTCAGAGAGGAGGAGATGAAACGAGAGAGATCAAAGCCCCTCCTTTCCAAAGTGCCCCTTCTTGCTCAGGGATCTTAGTTTTGGAACAAGTGCACATCATAAGCATCTGCTAATCTCCATCAGAGTGGGAAGGAGATGGGAGCTGGTGGGAATGCAGCATTCATCACTATGATAAACATGCCAAGCTTGGTAAGCCCCTGAGAGAGACCATGGGAGAAGCAGAGGGCTGCACAGGGTCAGTTATGGCAGAGATGCTGCCTCTGCAGGCACCTCCTGCGTGGGGCCTCCCAGCATCATGGGAAGCAGTATCAGTGAGGGACGTGCTCCCTATCCACTCCTGTCCCCTCTGCTGGGAGGGAGCTGCAAGAGGCAGATGAGCATGCACAGAGAGAGAGAGGTGGCCATTGAAGGGAAAAAAATTATATGGCATTACCACTTTGTATCGGTGGCAAAGCTGGAATTGCTGAAACCATCTCAGTCACTGGGACTGAACTCGCTACTGTGTATAGAAGAGAATTACAGCTAAGTCATAACGTCACCCAGGATTTGTAAACACATTCATATCGTATTAATACCTCTCTCAATTTCTTTTCCCCATGAGAAAACAGATCAGTCTGCATCTAAAACTGTGGTTCACCTAGGCAACAGGATATAAACCGAGAGCTTGAAAATCAGATAGCTCTCTGACGCTAGTCAAATGCCTCTATACATAACAAGATGCAAACAGATCAAAATCAGCTGTTTGACACTATGCACCACTCTGTTGCTATAGCACCCAAAACCTTAGAGGACTTGAGTGCCAAAAACCACAACAGCAAACACCCTGACAAGCAAAGTTGCCACAGGCCACTAAATAAATACAAATGTGAAAACACTGACCAGGGGAAATGAAGGAAAGTCTGCACGGAGGACAAAGCAGGCTGTGAGTGCCCACCAAGTGGAGGCTGTACACCCTGCCCAGCCTGGGACCTCTCTCTGCTCTCAGTGGACCACTGTGACAGCTGAATGCTTGCCGCGGTGCCTGGAAAACCCTCCATGCTGGTTTGGCTTTCATGTTTTCTCTTCCCAGCTATCACATATAAGTACAGGTGTTTATGTAACACATAATGATATCGTCACATCATTTTCCGAATGCAAGGGAAGAGGCTTTAAAAGAGAAAACATGAGACTCATGACAGATGCAAATATAGAGCCCAGGTATCTCCTCTGATTGCTGTTTTTGGTCTTTCTTCAACATTTTTTTTCATGTTTTTCTTTTGACAAATAATAGTTCTGATTTTATTTGAAAAAGAGCACCCAAATAACCTAGATAATTTTCTCTCCTTTATGTAAATCATCCTCTTAAAACCAACACAACAACGAGTACAATAGGAGACTGTACAAACTGGAAGGAAAAATTTTTGTGCAAATAATATGAACTTGAGTATTGTGGGATATGAACTGAAATCTGCTCTTATTCTCCTCTCTCTCCTTGAAAAACCTCATGCTTCTTCAAGATACTGTTTAGAATGGCCTCAATCTGAAGAGGACATGAAATAAAAATGACATAGGGATTTTCTTTCTTCTAAAAAATACACCCAAGATTAATCCCAGTGAATGAGTGGATTTCCACCTGGCTGGGACTGGTGTGAGCAGAAAACCTTACTGGTTATTTTTCTGAGGGGCCAAGGAGTTATCTCAGGATATCTCATCACACACCATGACTCTCCTCTCCTTTGAAAAGCTTGTACTGCTACAATCAAGTGACAAATAATTGGCACCCTTATATTTGAAGGACTCTGTAATTTGAAATGCCTGGCTGGTCTGATCACTGAGACAAGTGTGGGAGATGGAGCTGTCTGGCTGAGATTGCTGGGGTTTGGTCTCTAACACATTTGGTATGGCTTTTGCTAGGTGCTCATCTCCTCTGTCACTGGATATGCTGTCAGCACAGTTTTCCAGGTAAGGGAAATATAGCACAAGGCTCAGCTATGTAAGCTTTAAGCAGCATTGGCTCCCTGGGATATGTGGGGGAGGGAAGATTACAAATAATGGCTTTAGAGACAAAAACAATGTAGACAGAGAGAGACAGATTCCTCCCACTGCTTATCCTGGGCTGAGAAAAACCCACAAACATCACTGAAAGCAAAGCAAAAGCTTTTATAAACAGAAGTGTCTGGGAGGGAGGAAGACAGCCATGAAACAATCAGATATTTAAAGTGACACAAGGATCCCTCTGATGCATTTCTATCTCCTTTGAAATCTCTGGCAATGACTCTTGGACATAAATAAACACTTGGGCCAAAATGAGCTGTTACTTTTACTCTGCAAGGCTACCTCAGCAAAGCAAGAGCTGTTCTATGGTTAAATCTCTTAATAAATCCCTTATTGTGTTTTCAGCCTTTCAACAGTTCAAGTGGGTTTCCCTGTACATCCCACAGAGTGAAAGTGGGTGTGATTTTGATCTTAATGTATGGATGAACTCATGATGTGTTATGGCTGGCACAGGATGAAATCAGCTTCTCCAGTAGGAGATGCAAGGGCTTCTACCAGACTGGGGTGTGCTGCTGAAATAACAGCCAGGTTTGGGAAATGAGGAGATTTTTCTTGACCAGCTGCAAGTCTTTTTCTCCCTCCCATAATGTGGTGTGGGAAGGCAGAGATGGCTGAGTCATCCCCTGGCCAGGCCAAGGCAGGGGGGACAGGAGAGGACATAAGATGGAAGAGGCATGTGGAGCACAGTTTCCTGGATGCTTGCATTGCGCAGTCTTTGGCTAGGTGCACCGAAGAGTTAAAAAGTGGAGATAAGCTCTTCAAATAAGGATGAGCCTTCTGACCTACTCACCTCGTAACACATACATGCACATCACACTTGCCAGATGTACTAACCACACAGAACCTGAGAATTTCCCCAGTGGCTAAAGTATCACTTATGCCTCAGTCAAACTGATTTTGTCACAAGGACATGTTAAAACCAAACCAAACCAAACCAAACAAGAACATGAAATAAATAAGGGATAAATCAGCACTCTCCTGACTGAGGAGCCTAGAGGACTTTGAAAGTCAGTGGTGTACTCCCACCAGAACATCCTGACCTCCCAACTCTGTAACCTTGACATTGTATTGGTGCGTCAGGGAATCCTCCTGAGGAACAATTTTCAGTCTAAGAGTAAAGTAAGAGTCTAAGCCTGTGGAGAACTGGTGGCGCTTAGCACTCACTTGCCTCATGAGGATCTGAAGGCATTCAAGACTTTGTGGGATTTTGCTGGGATGAGGCTGGACAGCTGCTGCCTGGCTGGGGATTAAGGAAGTGGGAGTCAGGGGGATGAATAAGGACCAGAGACCTGGAGTAGGAACAGGAACTGGGAATGAGAAGTGATGGCAGTGAGAGTAGTCTGAAAGATAGCTGGAAACCACAGAGATGGTCACACAACAGGCAGCAGCCTCGTCTGACGACAGCAATGCCTCCCTGAGGTCTCTGACCTTCCCGATCATGGTATCCTGCATGAATGAACAGCTCTTTTCTTATGGCTGTTTGCTTCAAACACAATGGCTAGCAAGTGGTAAAGGAGCAGGGGCACTGGTGGCTAGGCTGCATGCACAATGCCAGAGATGCGAGGGCTGGTTCTCCTCACTGACATTAGTGTGTACACTGGGTGAGAAAGAGTGGGATGGGAGCAAGTTAAACCTGATATTTACTGAAAATGTTGTCCCTGGGTTTTGTAAATCCTTTACTTAGTCATACACTTTTTTCCACTTTGAGCATTCTTTGTACAGTGTTTGTTTTGCTAGTCTGCTTTTCTATCCACTACTGATGCTTTTAGTGGTCACTGCACGTTAAAAAGGAACTGAATTTAAATGCATCAGATTCTTCATTTTGCAAATTCATACTCTGCAGGAAGAAAGGAAGGCACGAGCTAATGGTTCACTTACAAACAAGTAAACATTCCTGCTGGTGACCGGCACAATTAGTGATGGGAGAGGGGATCGTTTGTCTTGCAGGCAGGTGTTTGCTTACCACTGAGAAGCAGCTGATTGCGCCGGTATGAAGCTGGCAGCTGACCAATGTCTTCTATTCTATGGCTCATTACCCGGGAAAGGTGACCAGTGTGATAGAGGCTCCCCACAATGATGCTGTGCAAGTACATGGGTTCGATGAAGGAGCTGAGGAGAGCACCTTGGAGCCCAAGGATGTTCCATCTGGAAAAGAAATTCAGGAACAATAAAACACATGAGTGGAAGAATGGCCACAAGACACCAGCGATGGCAAGCATATGGACTGGATAAGGGATGAAACCATTCCTGTCCCTGTCCTACGGCGCATGAAGCATTGCACTGTTGGGTTATTATACATCTATGGACTGATTCCACCTCTGTGATGCTTTTAGGTTACTGTGACACCACTGAGTTAAGGGATACGTGTCTGTCTTGTGTCATTGCAAACAGAGGCCTCTTGTTGAGAGCTAATCTTTATAAAGGCATTTTGTGTTCGATGAATGTTCATTTAGCATGTCTTCAGCAGAATTTTTTTTATGCATCTATAATTTTACACCTGCAGTGGCAGATCTAATATGAAAACTTTCTTTATTCTGCCTGTATTTACCATTTATCATCTATTAGTACCACCCCTTAGTCAGACAGCCAAGATAATAAATGACATAGGTGGCCAAAATTCCCACAGAATTGTGAATAATTTTCCAAAGCTTCATGGGCTAACATTTCCTTGCACAAAAGAGCATGCAGAAATGAAGACATCCATAAGAACCAAATCCTGATCCTGAAAAATAAAAAATTAGTTACACTTTTAGGCAATTTATTTGTAACCAATAGTTTGACCTGCTCTGATGTGTTCAGAGTGATGACTATGTCTCACCCTGTTGCTGTCTTAAAGGTGCAACAAATTGATGGTGGAAACCTTCACTGGCCTTCAACCTGTTAATGACTGTGAGCTCCATACTACTGATGTTGGATTAGTTGACTGAACTGTTCTGCATTTTAATAGCCTATGAATATTTACATCTAGCTAGGCACAAATATGACAGGATGCTTGCTCTAAATTCTTCAGGGGACAGGTAATTGGCTAAAAAGTGGAAAAATTATAAAGAGGAAAGAAGTCATGATGCTGTTTTCTTTCTGGCAAACCCATTTAGCTCAGTCCACCTAGGAAGGTGTTCCCCACTGCACAAACACTAACATGCTCTCTTACACTTGGATAATATTTTTATGTAAGTGCAACGCTGTCAATCTCTTTGAATAGTTCTGAGTTCAGGAGTTCAAACTGAAAACACTTCAGAAAATGTAGTTTTGGAGAGCGTATTTTGGCTCATTAAAAACCGAAACACCAGCAGCATTTGGAACTCCGCAGTTGACTGAAGAAAAGGGTAAGAGGTGCCTGCTATTTAAGGCAACATCCAGTGGCTGCCATGCTAAATAACGTGTTTAAAGCACAATCTCCATCCGCGGCAAGCATTATGTAGCTAATTTCTTACATCATTGTTCTTTTCATTAATTAACATTTTTCAACCGTTAGTGCAATTATTGCAGTGCCTCCGTGCTGTATGTCTCTTTTCATGATTAATAAGGAGTCATTATATTTCCCTTTCCTGAAGCAGTCAATTAACACGGTATACTTTCCATTAATTACTGAATGTTTAAAACCAGCATGCTATACCTGGAGAGCAATCTGCTCTAGGAACCTGTGACACCAATTGCTTTAAAAAGTTCTCTTTAAATTTTATTCCAAAACCACAAGCAATTTAGCTGGCTATATTAATTTGCCTCCGAAGCAGGGCTGTGAATGAGAAACATCTTTTAATCTCATGCAAGAAAAGGCAGCCATCTGGCTGCTGAGGATTTCAGAGTCAGACTCTCCCCATCTCCCTCTGTAAATGCAGGTCATTAAAGTAATGTGTTCATCTACATAAAACTCAAATGGAATATAAAAGGTAATATTTATATACAAACAATTTAGTCCCACAATTTAAACAGTCATTGGTTTTATGAAACATTTACTTTAGTCGATCAGATTTGCATAACTTCATTTGGGGGAAAAAAGAAGTGTGGTCATTCCTGCAAATAACATCATTTTTAAAGGAAAGAACTAGCTGCCTCTTTGAGTAAATATCTTATCATGATGCAAAATTAATAATGCAAGCTTAAGAGTTGAGTTCAGCTAACAGTACCGAGCCTCCGACCAGCTTCTAAGGCGAGCAAAAAAATTAGACAGTGATATCTTTGTCCAGATGGAAACGTGTCAGATATCAGTGTTGTTTTCAACACTTGACATTTCCTTAGAAAAAACTTGTATCTTTGATTGATGGAGAGAAAAAAATCAGCTAAACAGAAAAACAACATATGTTCAACAATATTTGAATTTTAGCAATATGCACATCACAAGAAATCATCTGAGCTTTATTTACCAAAATAGGGGATTGTGTTCAGATCATAAATTACAAGGTAATAATGATTATTTAATTTAAATTCTTTGCAAGGAACCTTCCTTTTCTTTAGAGATATTTCTCTGCCTAATTCTGAACATGTTCATCCTAGTGTAAAGAGGGATTCGCATGTCAGTGGAATTACATTATTGGAAATCATAATACAAGCATGATCAGGTCATCTCCTACGTATTAAAAGCATTTAATAAACATTAATTAGTTCTCACAATGCTGCTGTGAGGTAAAGCCCCATTTTTATAGACGCTGGGGATTCAAATCAGAGAGGCAGTATGACTTGCTGAAGTCTCTGTGTTTTTCAGAAGCAGAGCTAGACTCCATGGCTTCTAGATGCAATAGTTGTTCCTCAAGACAACCCTGTTTTCCATCCCAAAAGAAGACCCAAGCCAGTGCAGGGGGCAAGGAAACTTCTGTATCAGCCATGATGGGTTTTGACTCCTAAGTAGTTGCAAGACAAATGGGACAGAGGGGCTGGACCAAAAAAAATGGGAGAAGAAACATAATAAAGAATACAGGCCAAGAGAGCAAGCCATGCTTGATGGACAGAAAGTGGTGTAAAAAGAGACTGTCCCAGAACCAAACAGCATCCTACAGTAGGAAGGACAGAGAAATCAGAAAAGGTGCTGGGACAGAGAAATCAGAAAAGGTGCTGAGTCTGAGAAGGCAGTATTTGGTAGGGACTGCTTGCTGGATCTTCTTGAGCAATGCCAAGGCTGATGTCCACCATGATGATGGTGGGGAAATGAGGTGAGATGATGGCAATGCTCCTGCACATCGGCTGCTTCCCATGCAACACAACACTGTTTTAGCAGCCTCCAGTCAGAGATGATGGATAAAAAAGCAGAGATGGAGCTTTGTTTCAAGTCTAGCCTAGGTTTGGTAAAGTGTTTGGCCGATTGTTTCTTTCTGGAATGCATCCCCAAGCACACACGAGTCCCACTAAGTCAGCACAAATCCTAGGAAAAGAGGGGTCCTGTGCTGAGCTGGTCAAAGTTAGACTCTTGCACAGCCCTTCAGAGCACAGTAAAAGCACATTAATGATGGAGGAAATTTTCAGTACTTATTGTGCTTCTGTTCTGTGGATAAAAAGACCTAACTTACAGGGCAGCCAGTTCAGTATTTTGCGTAAACAATAGATTTAACTTACAAATATTTGGGGGAAGATCTACTATCCTGTGTTTTGTACATCCCTTGACCAACAAACATGACAAATGTACTGACTCGATCCTTTGATATCTGAACATCTATGGGATTATTTGTAGGTAGATGATAGGGAAAGATCTGTCTGAACAACACTGAAACTATCAATGAGAGTGTTCATTTCTGAAGAAGCTATTTCTCTGTAGCCTCATTTAGGTCTATGAAAGTAGCTGTGTTCCCATCTGTAACAAAGTGCTCTCTTCAAATGTGGCTTCTCCAAATAAAATTATTATTCAGAGCAATGCAGTGTTACATTTTGGGTCCTCCATATATCAAAGTGACTTTTCTTGCTATGAGGAAATATGCCGAATCATTCTGAATTTTCCTAATTGTGCAAGATTTTAAGGGCTGTTTTCAAGGGCACACGTCTCTCTAGTAACTTATATGCTGTACGCTTCATAATAACCCTTCCAATAAAGTGAAAATCAACCCACTGCTCCCTTAGTCACAGATCGTATTTAAAAACCCCCAAATCTTCGGCAAGCAGGATCAATAAAACCAAATGTCTCCCCTTTCCACTTAAATATGGGAGCTTTTTGTGCTTTAAATGGATGGAAAGTATACCCGTCCTTTTGTTCAAACAGCAGATATTACTGCACTGTTTACAAAGACAAAATCCCGCATCCAGTTTTCAATATAGATAATCCCTGAATAAATATATTTTTGCCTGTTTGTCAATCACAGAAATGCCAGCTATGATCCGGGAGGCATCCCAGAGCAGGCAGCCTTTCTTTAATTAGACGCTGTGCTCCCCCAGCCCTGCACATGGAGTGGGCTGGGGGCAAGGCCTCGCAGCTCCCACACTGCTGGCAGCCCAAGCACATCAGTGAGGTGTGCGGGGAGATGTGTCCCCAAGTCATAACCACATCACAGCCCCACACCTGCATGCTGTAGCGTCCTCTCACCAAGTGAGCTGGTTGCAGCCCCACGCCAGGACCAACCAAAACATGGATGATAAAAATACTGAGGAAGGGGCTTGGGGGAAAACCCGTGGGGGTGCAAACGGCTGCAGCCTTGCTCAGGTCAGGATGTGGCTCCTCACCGATTGCTGAGCTGTGGTTTGACATCTGGAGACTCTTTGCTGAGTATTGCCAGCATTGGTTTGTACATAGCATTACCCAAAGCTGAATGCTGACACACTCCTGCCCTCACACCCCTTTGAAACTGAGATGTGGAGAGATCTACACAGCGCTTCAAAACATCTCAAGGAAGTGAGTCCACCTGTGTTGAAGCTTGGTGAGACTGAAGTGTCTCCTCTGGACCTTTGGAAATCTTGCCCATTAAAAAGCACTGCTGATGAATTTCAAAGCTTATTTTGTTAAGGCTTCTTACAAAAGAATCCTCCTTTTTTTGGTCATTATTAACAGCTTTAAGTCTTACCTGCTTGGCGTGTTGTTAACCTCCTGTACCACAGTTTCTATTACCAATATTTCCAGCTATGCTTTACACAGTATAAATTGTTATTCAGGCTGGCCTGTGCTCAGCAGAACACCTGTGGTGTTCCTATTTATACGACCATTTAGCTATTATTGGTTTGGAAACTGGAACTAGTGCATTAGTTTCTGATCTGTATTTTAACAGTAGGTGGTTTATATACGTTTTCTGGAACATACTTTGTGGTGAAAGATTGAAATCAAAATCTCAGTCACACAGAAAGGGGTTAAGAGAGAGAATTACAAATCTTGTGCACAAATCATCTCTAATTGAAGATCTAGCTGTGTTAATTGATTTTCATTTACATTAATATGCAGCCTTTGAGGTAGCTTTTCTTAAGAGTTACCTTGTCAAGCTCAGTCTTCTGATAACAATGGCTCTGGTCGACAGGCTAACACTAAAATAGATCTAAGAATGCCAATTTCTAACACTGACTTTTAGTCTTTCATTTTTATATGCTACATTTAAATACAGCTTAGTGTGCTTAACTCATCTTGTAAAATGTTACTTCAGACACCCACTGCTAAATCCTGAAACAGTGCCTTAAGACTTCATTACCTTACAGTACTTTGAACATTTTCTCAATAAAGATTCCTTACCATCCTCTAGCTTGTGGGCCCAAATAATCCACAAACCTTAGCCATGGGACATGGATAGAATGTCAGTGCTGTAATGCAAAGTTTGGAGGTCCTTTGTTACTGTTTGTGTCATTTTACAGGTGAGGTATGATTTAGATGTTCAAGGTCTTATTTAACCTCTGGGCTTAATGTCACTGTTTTACTGAGGTATGAGGAAGTGGATGACCATTAACCTGGTGGCAAGAAAATACACAGTCTTTCAAAGGTGACCTTTGAGAAGCAGTAGTAAGAAAACAATTTTAAGGCCAGAGCTTACAAAATAAGCATTGAATTCTGGCTTATATTTGCTGAATAAAGACAGTGTTTGTGAACATTGCTCCCTCCAGATCCTGCACCCTGCAAAGTACGTTCCTCAAGCCTGTCCCCTGCAAGCAGACTTCTGAAAGAGGACAAGTGCCACAGCTCATGCCTTTACAAGTTAAGTCTATCCACTATTAGTCTGTATAGATGCAAGTTTGATGCACAGAAGGCTGGCATCTCTCTGAAGTAAATACATTAGCTAGATATCCTGTCAGAACATGCTCTGCCCTGGCCATTGTGTAAGATCTCCAGTTCCCCTACTAAGGTCTACCAAGGAAGAGGGTCTTGGGGAAGAGCAGTGCACTGCAGAACTCTGTCTCTAATGGGACCATTTGGATTCGTTGATTCTGGGAGAAATAATTTCCCTAGTTTCTCTGCATTGAAGAAGAAGGAATCCAGGTGCTGGTGATGAGATATATAAACTTAGAGCACAGAACAGGAAATGTTGTATAGAAGGGAGGTGGTATGTGTTGTTAAAGCAGGGGCATGGTGGGCCTAGGAGTGAGCCACAGTGGAAGAAGACTGGCATGAAGCTCAGTTTTCACATGAGTTAGAGGGAAAAGCATATGGAAAGAAAGGCAGTTTCTGTACCCTGTGGCAGACTATGAATTTCCCCTACAAGTCTATCGAGAGGGTGATGGACTTGAGTAAGAGAAGTGCATAGTTCTTTCATGTTTTGTCCAGTCTTTCAAATTCTGCTGCAGGAATAAGAAGTAGACACATTTGGAAGTTCTTATTTTATATATGTGCATGCTTTTGAATGTATGAACTGCCACCTGCAAATGTCGCACACACATACACGCTTTGTGGGAAGCCAGAAGTGCTGTGCATGGAAGAAGAAAGCACTGGGCTGGCTTTGCGCAGCTGAAGACATAAACAGAGAGATGGTGTCTCTGAGGCTACAGGGCACTCCTGCAGCTGGTGGGGACCTTAGCACCTCTAGTCCTCACTGGTCTGAACAGTGCTGATGATCCAAGACAGAATTTAGTGTCTAACCTTCCTAATATTTGGTTATTGGATTTAAATCCTCAAAAAGGAGCTGAACTCTAGAGATATCCTTGGTTTTTAGCCAAATGTGTGTGCCTCTGTGTGTGTGTGTGTGTGTGTGCATGCTTTTATGTGTATGTGTGTACATATGCCAGCAACTGCTGAGACTTCCACCACCAGCAGCAGTAACCTTGCACTGACCTTCTAACAAGTAAAGGTATGAGCTGCTCCTGCATCCTGCCTTAGTATGAGAGAGATGAAAAGAAATTTAATTTGGTCCAGTGTATGAATGGGTTTGCTGTTAAAAAAAAGCCTAAATTCTCTTAGGGCTATAATGTCTCTGTTGACACAAAGGTCTTAATACAGGTTATGATTTGCATCAAGAAAATGCAAAATGACACACAGTTTTCCTCAAACAGATGATGATTTTTAACATGATTTTGCTCATGATATTGCTGCATTTTCACAAGTGTATACTGTGTACATTACAGAGGAAAATGAAGGTTAAATCTTAGGTGTTAGTGTAATTAACGAACTATGGGTCTAAAGAATGTGGTTTAATACTAAAATCTATGGCACTGACAGGCTGAACTCCAACTGCACTGTGAGACTCATAGAAGTTGTGAGTGTAAAAGCTTACACTCTCTTAGAGTGGGTTATTTGGGGATACACAGAGCCAAAACTTTAAATTTGCACATATAAATGCATGGGGTTTTAAAGCCAGAAGGAACCACTAAGATCTAGTCTGACCTCCTTTATAATGCAGTCACAGAATTTCACCTTGTAATTCTCTGCCTGAGCCAAATAACATGAGTATTCATGCCAGAAGTGTTTGTGCTTTAATTCAGTAAGGGAATAGGTATGATACCAGGCTGTTTATCCTGCAATCTCAACAAAGCCACAGAGCCCAAATAATGCATACCAAACATCAAATTCTCTCAGACTTGTGGTGATAGTAATAAAAATTGCTAAATGCCTTTGAATAACAAATAAATCTGATTAAACCACTCTCTGCTTATGGCTATCCTGTGAGCAAGAAAGAGCATAAATTGTTAGATACATGATTTATAGAATATTATTCACTTTTCTGAGTAACTCTCTCCATTCTTGGTTCTTTGATATTCTGATAGCAATGTCCTTTGCAAATAACGCAAAATGATGTATATTTTAGCAGCTACTGGCTAGGCTCTCAAGAGGAAACATTCGCTAATAGCCCAGTGCTCCTGAGGGGCTTTTACAAGCAATAAAATCTAAAGCATACAAGCCAGATTTTTTGTTATATCTTGCTTATACAAACATAAATTTTGGGTTCTGAGATTTCCTTTTTTATTGCAAGACAAGTACAGATACTGTGCAACCAGATTGCTGCATCCTGCAGACATTTGAAGAGTCAGCTGTCTCTGTGGTAGAGCAAATATTTGGGGTCTGATGTGTAGCACAAAACCATCTACTGAGCTCTTCAGAGGGGCAGGAGTGGGGAAAGGACTCTCACACAGCAATCTCCTTGTCCACTGAACTCATTTCTTGCCTGTACTTTCTATGATCAGAGGTGAAGAAAGCAGAAAACGTCCCTATATGTGCTGAAAAAATGGTCAGGTGAAGAAACCTTTGATTTCTCCCCCTTATAGGTGAGGATAATGAGGATAAAAATTGAGCACAGGTAGTATTTAATGTGGTAAACTGAAATTCTGGATGATGTTTATTGAGACGCCATATCCAAACCTCCTCTTGCCACTCTTTGCCGAGCTCTACATAAAATGTACAGGAGGTAGAAATCTCCATCAGTGCTGTCACTGGTGGCCAGCCCTGCTTATTTTCTGCCATGCAAGAGATGTTTTTAAACATTTCCTGCATCGTGGGTGCTTTTTTTTCACTAGCACAGTGACTCCCAAACTAGAACTTTTGAACCTGACTGAAGTTATGCCACAAATATATATGTAATTAGGAGCCTAGTGGAAGTAAAATTGCAGAACCAGGTCTCACAGTGTGACTGTGAAAGAGAAAGGAAGGGAGAGGCATGACCTTCAAGTGCAGCCAGGGTTGTGAACATCTCCACGTAGCCTTGGGCTCTCTCTGCAGAAGCTTTCAGACTCTTAAACTTGCCATGGTGATGCCCCAGCACTCTCTGGACACAATTTTACTTTCTTGGTTTCCCTTGTGAAAGGGTATATTTTTCAAGTTCAACTCAATGCTCTCTACTTTATTAACATTGAAATTTTCTCCTCTAAATCCCTGTTTGGGCCCCTCTTGTCTGTTTTTTTTCTCTTGTAGTTACTGGAGCTGCCCACACCAGATCCACAAATTACCTTTTCTATGATCATTCCCCATCTCCATCCTTCCTCATTATTAAGAATGACCATTTCCTCTTCCTTGTAGTCACTGGTTTCTGAATCTCCAACTTTTCCTGGTCTTTTCATCTGCTAATTCAGCAGTTGTCCTACCCATTTCCCCTGTAGCAGAGCTCTTAACCTGACTAAGGAGTCCACAGTGCTTGGAAATGTCCAAAACCCACCACCACTCCTACAAATGCTGCTTTTTCCACTCTTTTTCTCAGCCCTTTTTTTGACTGTACCATACTGGTGAGAGTAAAATTTGCTCTTCAAGGCAGGGATTAATGATTGCTGAGGGGTTTTTATTTTTGGTCCTGGAAAATTCCATGCCTATTTGAGTTACTGTGCAAATAAATAATAAAAACTGCAGCAATTGACACAATATTGCAATAATAACATCGAAGATGAAAGCTGAAAGTTTGTTTTTTATCCTGGAAAAACTTTGTGGTAAATTCTCTTTTTCTTCACAGACTTCAATGCTGCTTAGATATGCGGCAACAAGGAAAGGATTCACTGGAAATGCTTAGCAGATGTGCTTGGAGAAAACCCAACTTCTCAGACTGCATTACAGTCAACATTCCCATCAATAGCAAAAGCAGTACTGTTTGCAAAGCTGATATTTAATTCACAGGCTAATGACATTTAAAACCAGAGAGAGCACAATATTTCCATGCTCAAACTTAAATTTGTTTAATTTTTTGAGTCCATATGAATCGGAACATGGAAAACCCAACTGCATCTAAAAGCAGTGCAGGAGATCCACTGAAAACAGGGTTTTCTGTTATCTCTTATACATAAATGAAAATATTATAGCAGAAGTTGCTCTTTATCCTTCATGCAAACACAACAGTTGTGCTGATTATACTTAGCAGAGGGCGGATTTTGTGAGTCTGTTAGTATTTCCATTTGCTGGTTCAGTCATACATTTTTCTGCCAAAATGGCAGGCTTTGCTAAGCCTACAGACTAATTTAACTTCAGTAGGTCATCCGGATCAAGCTAGCAGCAACATTTATGCATTTGCATTAAACAAAAGCTTTATGCTTTTTTGAAAGTTTATGTTTATATTGGCCTTTAATAACTGGGCCAAATTTTTGCCTGATGTAATTTAACTGAATTCTAAGGCATGATATTCCAGCGGAGAATCTGATGATAACATTTACATTTTTATAACTATAATGCAATGTATTCTAGATGTAGAGCTGCATCTATAGCTAACAAACATAGTATATATATAATTATGAGCATAAGTATACATGCATGTATATATGCCAGTAGTATAATAAGTATGCATACAAATGCAGATACTTTGTTTTCAGTTTGTGGTAGCCATCATTTGCTATTAGCTAATGCCCTAAATTGAGAATGGTGGATGTGTTTACTTTTTATGTACCACCATGGAATAATTATGAAATATTTATTATATAGCAATTATTCTGCATAAATACATGTTGTATTTACAGGACAAAGCAGCCACAGTGTGACATGTAAGTTCTGCAATGACATTTCAAACAGTAGAAATATTCCTAGCAGCCTTTAGGGTACTTTATCCAATAGGATGAGGATGAACTAAGTTTATCCTCATGATGGTTGGTTTTCAAGTTTTGGGGTAGATAAACCAATCAGAGCAGAGTGCATGTATTTTATTTGAACACTGAAATTCTATTGGCAAAAATGCGGCAAAGACAGTTTATATTTTCTTCACACTGTAAAAAGCAACTAACGATCCATGGAGAATTTGGGAAAATGTCCTATTTACATTCCATCTTATTTATATGGTCTGCTTTTGCATACAAAGGAGGTCTTTGTTTCCACAGGGTTTATCAGCAACTGCTAGTTATTCCCCACCAGTAGCCATAGTCATCTGTGGTATCAAACTTCATTTCCACATGCAAAGAGTTTTGCCATGTATATACATCAGGTACCTGGCAATTTTGTCTGTACAGGACATGGTGATGAGCTGCTCTCCCAGCAACACGCCGTCCCATGTCTGAGCAGCATTATGGCACCGGACGGGTATGGTTCCTTCTCCAGACTCAATCTTTGTTCGGAGATGCCCGCGGTATTTTCTCACTACGTGCTTGCTGCTGTTCACTGGGTAAAATAAACACAAGAATGGCAATAATTAAATGTTTTTAGAAAGAACCTGAGAGGCTGTGTTGATGCCATAGCTCGTATTTGCAGAACCACCTGTGGAGGTCCTTTAAATTGGATGCAAAATTAGATGAGAATACAGCCCAAGAAAGCAGCCCAATGGAGAAAAGTATGTGCTCCCTAGATTGGTTGTCTTTTTCACACCAACCAAACTTTCACACAGCACATGCTGAGCTCATATCCCCATTCCCATTCCCTCATATATTTAAAAAAGAACATAAGTTTTTCAGAGAAGCAATACAATATCTTGGTTTTAACCTGTGCTTGTAGGATTGACTTGTGTCAGGAGGCTATTTGGAAAACCTTGGTTCGATGACTGCCATCAAGACTCACCTGCTTGATGCAGTCCAGTCCAATAATTTAGTGTAATATTCAGTGGCATTTTCTGAATAATTTCAGAACTTTTTAATTTGCTATCGCAAAA
Organism: Coracopsis vasa; assembly: GCA_026283785.1. Lineage (NCBI taxonomy): Eukaryota > Metazoa > Chordata > Aves > Psittaciformes > Psittacidae > Coracopsis > Coracopsis vasa. The sequence continues at coordinate 72,452 of JANHGB010041327.1, forward strand.
TTTCATTGAAAATTCTCAAAAGCTGAGTTTTTATACTCTGGATCAAAAGCAAATCAAAACTCAGTAGTTATATATTGCTTGCTTAAATTCCACCTATAAACTCCCTAAAGTGAGATACCCTCCTGCTTTGTGTCATCCTGATATCTTTTATACACCCATCCATCTCTTCAGTGATATCTACTTGAGTGCTAGGCAGCTGCCTTTAGGATGGTGCAGGGCAAGCAGCTAACACACTTGTGCTGTGCCACAATGAACTGAACAGAGTCCTGCAGACATGCAGTAGGTGCAGAAGATAATAACATGCTTCACCTTCATTTTTATGAAAAGAGAAAAACTGAGGCTCATTCTCAAAACGATAATGAACCCTTACCCTCTTTATACTGCTACTTTACTCCTGCGTATTTTGGTTGTAAAAGAACAGAAAGGCAGAGCAAGGAAATCCTCTTGCCCATATTTCCAATTGTCCAACTGTATTTTTCCATGCCCTGCCCCTCAGCTGGACCAGAAGGTTTACCTTGTGAAGGTGATGCTCCTCAGCCCTCAACAGCCTATGGGACTGCCTGGTTCTGGCCCTAAGCAACACTGGGGTGTTACAGGTTGTGAGGCTGTTTGAACTTCTGGCCATGAGCATCTGGCTCTGTGCATTCTCCTAAGCCACCTGCTCTCTCCCTGTCATCTCTTTACTGTCCTTGCTTTCTATGACTGTTGTCTGTGCTGCAGGCTCTGGTGGAAGCAATTGATGGACTTTGGCTGCTGCCGATGGATGGTTTACAAAATGGGAATGGAAAAATAAATCGCTTCAGTCCTTTGGGATTAGCAGAAGCAGTGAATACATGTAAAACAGCAGAGACAGCTGTGACCAGCCAGCAGACAGGTAGCTGAGCCCCCACCAGCCTTCACTTCCTTCCTGCTTTTTTAAAATTTAAGATGGGGATGTGTGTGCCAACTGTGGGCTGGACCAGGTATCAGTTGGATTGGTTGGCCACGGCCAAAAACGATTCCCACCCAAACCCAGGCTCCATCGTATCCAAAATGTTTGCAAATCATGGAATCATAGAACAGTTTGCGTTGGAAAGAAACTTAAGATCATTTAGTTCCAACTGCTTGTCATGGGACAACTTCCGCTAGAGCAGGTTGCTCAAGGCCCTGTAAAAGGATGCCAGAGAGGGACTCTTCATCAGGGACTGTGGCAATAGGACAAGTGGTAATGAGTTCAAACTTAAACAGGGGGAGTTTAGATTGGATATAAGGAAGAGGTTCTTTACTGTGAGGGTGGTGAGGCACTGGAATTGATTGCCCAAGAAGTTGCTAATGCTCCATCCCTGGTAGTGTACAGGGCCAGGCTGGACAGAGCCTTGAAATACTGTAGGGTTTGTTTGTGCTGTCACAGGATCTGAGTTTGGGGAAGAGCAGTTATTGCACTGCCATCCCCATCAGCACCTGTGTCCAGGGCTCCTTGTGCCCAGTTATCACAGAGCACCTCACAGACAGACACTGCAGTAACCACCAGGTGTAGAGTAGTGTGGTTTCTCAAACTTCAGTTTTGAGGGAAACTGGGAAAAGCCAACGGAGAAATAAAAAAATCAGAGAGAAAAAATGCCAAAGTCTCAAAAACATCTCAGATCTCTCTTCCCCCAAATTGCTGGGCTTTGCCAAGACTATCAAGAAGCCATTTGCATGGCCACGTGCTGTTCCTTTGCATATCCCCCTTGTCTGGGATGCCTCCTGCAGTACTGTTCAGAGGATGATCTTTGGATGGGATTAGCTGTCTGGGAATTGGTCCATATTTTTGTTGGGACCCAGCGGGGAAACTCATTTTTTAAAACTTCAAGCAGTGTTGAGCAGCATTTTTTATTATTAAACCACAGAGTTGTGGGGAAGGTACCATGAAATTTGGACAACAAAAGGAGAAAGTGATCACTTCTGCTTAGCAAACACATCTAGCTGAGCAACAGCGAGAAATGTATAGCAAAACCACTGTGCCTTAGTCGGCATGCACTGAGAACTGATGGCATGGCAGAACTAGACCTCTGCCAGGGAAGCAGTGAAGAGTGACTCAAGAGACTATTGCTGCTTTAGCTGGTAGAAAGTGTGACTTGAAGCAAATCAGTTCTCTTTTCCTCAGCTTTCCCACAGGTATAAAGAAGATAATGATGCATCCTTCTGCAAATTCATTTAAAGGAACTGCTCAGAAGCTATTTATGAAAAACAGATGCTATCCTTTCAATAAAGATCTACCACAGGAGTCCACCTGCTGGAAATCCCCCAGGACACAATGAATTTTTAATGTTTCTTTCTCCATCTCTTTTTTTAGAAAAATATTTTCCCTTGCTACACCTTTCTCTCCCCATTTACCATCTCTCTTTCCATCTCTCTTACTTTCTCAGCTCCCACTCTGACCTTCCCCTGAAGGTGCATTGGTCTCCTAGATTACTCCCTTTTTCAGGCAGTTCACCGTGTTGATACGCTTACATTTTGCATACATGCAAAGGGACAGGTAACTGCTAGGGAATTTTAGTGCCTGCATGAAAAGAAGAGCAACCCATCATTTATGTGACTTTGATTTCTCTAGGTAAATATTACCTAGTGAGGGGCAAAGCAACCTGCAATGTGCTGACAGAGATAAGGAGCCAGTTCAGGGGAAGGAAAAACAGCAGCCCTACTAACAACTGCTGAGCTCTTGAGGAATTTAAAGCATAGGCCAAAAATTTGGGGGGAGAGGGATCTGAAATGGTTCTTTGAGTTTGGGGGGTCTGCTTATTTGATTTTTCATTTGGCTATTTGATCTCCTCAGTTTCCCATGGACCAAAGGAAGTACAAAGGCCAAAGTACTCCATGTCCGGCTGTTATTACAGTATCTCAGCCCTGGCCAGCAAGCAGCAGAAACTGAATAATGAAGTTCTTAAAAGCACTTAGGAAGTGTGTGCAAGTGCACAGATCGTCTCAGGTTCGAAATGCTCATATTAACTCAGCCCACGTGTCAAACTTTGCTCCCTGTAATGCATGCTCTGCCCAGGGTGCAGCCAAGCAGACGGCATTAGCTGATAGGATTCAGGCAGCTGTGGCCAGTGTATGCTCACCCTGGGATACACTTCCACAGCACTGATAAGCGGTTTTAACTGCTCAACTGCTATTAAATTCAACAGATAGGGTGTGACTAAAACCCTGTGCTGTACTGACTGTGTCAGGCTGCTCATATTGCTGGGATAGCTGGCACATAGGCTCCAAAAGATGATCTGTAGCATTTATATAAAATACTAATAACCCAAAGCTGTGAATATTTCAGATTGCCAATAATTAAATAATCCAGATCCGCAACTGGAACACACTTAGTTCCTTTTTTGCATATCATTAAGTAGCACAAGAAGACATAAATATTGAACAGAGAAAAAAGATGAGGCACAGTGTGTTTTGCACTGAAGCTTCAGACAGACTCTAGCACATAAGCTGCTTGCCAGCAGTAAAAAATGCAGTCCACTTGCTGGCACAGCTTGCTACAGATCATCTTAAAGCAGTCTCAGAAACATATTTATTTATGCAACTTAGAGTCACAAACTACAGCCTACTCCTGTTCTGCTGTTCAGTATGATCAAAGCATCAGTGACTATAAGCATTTCTGATCTTTGCTGTGCTGGTGCTCCAACTGCTTAATCTCAACTAATTGCAGGGGAGAAGGCGTCTGAGGATGCCACTTCAACCAGAACAAAATGTCAATTCAAACCGCAATTGGAAAGGACAAATTTAAAAATCATTTGGAGTGGATTTATGACGTGTGATACACTCAGAAGTGGAAATTACTCCTGAGAGTTCTTAAAATAAAAAGGTGCTGGATTATTAATTATTGGATTAGAAATTTACATAGGTGTCTTGTATTTAAAATCAGTGAAACCTACTGATTTCCAGTCTCACCCCTTATTTTCATATTTTCTCCAGGACCAGTTTTGGCTCAAATGGTAATGAAAAGAGCCGCTCCATATTTATTATCTAGTTGAAGGGTGAAGAGGAAATGGACGGTGATTAAACAGAATCACACGAGTAAGGCTCTGTCTGAGATTTTGCATGACTGCCTCAGAGGTTCATTTTCTATTTCCCTGCTTCAGTGGAGGCTGTTCTGTCCTCATGAAGGAAGAAATAAAACAACCTATCTAGCATTTTTTTCAGTGCTGGCCCTTCCATTCATCAGCATGGTTTATAAAGCTTCCCTAGAGCAGTTTGAAACAAAGGGGTGGAAAGAGGAGCTGTTAACATCTGCCTGCCTTTGTATTTTGATGGTTATTAGAGATGCTCTTTCCTCAAGCAGATGTTGAATAAATGTACAGTATTACTATTTCTGGAAGTGTTGAAGTGAGCATCACAGCACACTGAATGCTTTGGATATCTCTCCTTTGCTGGGTAAGGTGGCCGATCAGATAAATCTCTGCTGTGCTGTGCTTTGGTGACCAGCAGAGGCTGAAATGCAATAGGCCAGCTTCTGAAAGCAAGAAACTTCAGGGAAATTCTGGAAGAAGTTTGGATTCAGGAAAAAAGAATAGGTCCCCTCACAAAGCGAAAAGCTGAAAGTGAGGGTAGGTTTCATCAGATCAAGGGCTAGGCTGGTGAAAGCAGTGGTCTTGTCTGAATGCCTATGGAGCCACACCTGCAGTGAGTGCAGGGATGAATCCTTCTCAGGAGGGAACACAAGCACCTGGCTTGCATGGGTTAAAAGTACATTGAGATGAATCCTTTAAAGTCAAGATATGACTCTGAAATATAAGCCAAGAGGTCTACTGCATCTGAATGTAGCACCAGGGGAGAACTGCTCACTCCCAGAGCCATGTAGTGCCTACCACATTGTGGCAGAGTTCAGTTCAGATCTGTGGTTTGGATCATATTGTTAAGCCCTATATACAAATATAAATACTGAATATATACTGCATCTGTGAATGCTACAAAACCTGGGACACCTGTAATTTGTGGAACTGAAATGAACATTTGAAACTGAACTTCTTTACCTTTTCCCTCCTTCCTGCATTTTTCCTGGCTGAAATCCTGACTTTGGGCAGCAATCAGGTATATTTTGACCTGATAACCCATGTTACCCTTTGGCATGTTATGCTTTCTCTTCTTCATTAACCTTCAAAGAACATTTTTCAGTCTTTCTACTTCTTCCATAACTTTTCATCTACCAATAGTTTCAAGTGACGTACAGACAAGGTTTGAAAGGAAAGGCAATTAACCTATTCATAGGTTATCAATATGGGGCATTTAATCCAGAAAAAAAATCAGTGATAAAAAACCCTTGAAGTTTGAATTCAAAAGAAAAAATGAAATGACTGCATTATTTGTCCTTATTTGTTTTATGCACATATTAATTAAAATATGATTTTTGATTTGAGCTGTGGTGTTAGAGGCAGTAACTGTAGGAAGGGTGTAAGAATGGTTCTCTGTCATATCAAAACACACCACCGAGTATTTTAATGAAAAGTCTTCATTTGAGTCTACAAAATGCCTCCATATATGATCACTGATGGGCAAAATTTCATCTATTCAAGAGGTGAGGCACTTTTAAAAAGACTTTTCATTATTTTTGTAAAATAATATGAAATGTGTTGAAAACTCATCCTAGGGAAATGTTCTAGGATACTTTCATGATGAGCTAGAGCATTCATGCTAGAGCAGAGAATGGCACTCTAACACATGAAACCCATTTTGCCATCAGACTAACTTCTAAGCAAGACCTGGTCTCTCAGCAAGCTTTAATCCCTTGGGACAAAAATAATGATAAAGAATACCTGAGAAATAGATCAAAGTATATAACAAACGTGCTCTGTAATGTCTGCCTGTTGAAGAACCCTTGGGGTCAAAATGTGAGTAACTAGTTAAAATTCTTTTTTAAAATAATTTATTGGCAACAATGTCAGGCATCATTTCCTCTGAGTTATAACTGTTCCAGGCAAGAAGGAATGAGTAGTACTGGGTCAGGTGTGGGGGAGATCCTTCATGCCACCTACAAACCCAGACTGCAGACTCCAGCCTGCTCTGGAGTAGAAATGCATTAGTATGTTGAAGCCAAAAGCCCAAGACTTATCAGTGGAATTAAGATTCTGTGCATGTGGCAATCAAGGAAAGTACAACTCAAACACTTCAAAATTATTGTTTTTAATTACTAATTGCTCCTCTCCTCTAAAATCAGATGTGCAATGCCATTGCTTTGGAAGTGCAGCTGTTCCCGCAGAGCAAAGTCTTAGAGACTTGGCAGAGGGCTGTGCTGATGTTGTGAACTCCAGTGACAGAGAAAACTTCTGAAGCCTTCATGAGCCTTGTCCAGTCACAGAGGCACATTAGCTGGTCTCCAGCAATGAGCAGTCCATCTCATAAGGAGCTGCTGCTGCTGCCCAGGTCAGTGGCTGAGCAAAGCTAGGGCAGGGCAGTGGCTGGAGGCAGCACGTGGAGGAGGGGATACTGCATCAGACAGAGACTAGTGTGGGCCAGCTGATCACCTATGTCCTAAGCTGTGCATCATTGTATCTTCTTCCTTTATTTTCTTATTTTTTTAATGAAAAATTTCTCTTAAAGCTAGGCTTTATCTTTTAAATATGCTTTGTGTGAAAAATTGTCAGCATCACTGGAATTGCCCATTTGGTGCCAGTTCTCTCCCTTGCCATGTTTTAATCAGAAAGTTTACACAAATGTGTTATTTATCATAACCCTCTTTCTTTTATCGATGAAATGTGCTGTTATTCATGTGGCTTTGGGATTTTTGCTCTTGTTTGGATATTGAAATCTTCAATAGTGATTTAAGAAAAATGTTGTGAAAGAAGTCAGCAAAATATGAAAACAGAAAATGAGCCTTGTGGGACAGAAACAACAGCAGTCTGCCAACAATATAGACAGATACTCAGCCCTCCATGTGGCTGGTATGAGCGTAGAGAGGCTGTGGTTTCTGCTGTATTACCAGACATACTCTGGTTCAACTTCAGCTTCTGGATCTGTAGATGGAAATTGCTGAGTAAATTCTTACAGTCTCTGGGTGGAGAAATTCAGTCTACATCATCAGGAAATGGTCCCTGTTGGCATTAAAAATCTACGGATTGTAGTTACTAAATTATTCTGAATAATGTTAGAATAGTGCTTAGAATAGTGCTTTCCCTTTTAATATCCTACCTTGATCGTTAATTACTCTTCCTCAGAGCTGTGACAGCTGGATACCTTTTATTGCCATTTTACATGTATGGAAAAAGAAATTACCAAAGTGAGGTGAGTTGCTCAAGGCTAGATAGAGAAGCTAGCTAGCAGAACCGTGGTTAGGATTAAATAGTTTGTTACTCTTAAGCAGCTGTCTTCAGATTTCTCTCTTTATGAGACTCCAAGAAGCTCTCAGGAGTCTAAGGACTTTCAAAAGTCCCACAAAGATCTTAATGGGACCTGGAGTTGCCTGACAAGCTTTATGAAGCTCAGGTCATGAGGTTTACTTGTGACTCCAACTCATTGGAAGGGTAAATGAGACCAAATGAGATCTAAGTGGGTGTAGTTTTTGCTCACAGAGATTTTTTCCAATTATGGTTTGATCTTTTCTACTCAAAATACATTCTGTAATTAGGTGCATATCTCTAGCAGGCTGTTGGATGTTGTGGGTAGAACTGGGGAAGCCATGTCCAGGATCATGCGGTCTCTTTGTCCCTGAGGACCTTGGAGAACATTTAGACATCGTTATTCCTTGGCTGGACAAATTCGAGGAAAACCAGTTTTTCTTGGTTAATTTTCCTACCACTATTCTGGAAGCTTCTAGACATGGCCTTTTGCTGATTAATGTAGCCTTTTTATCACATCTGAACATTGTGTCCAAATGTGGTGTTTTACAAAGCAGCAAAACCCATAACAAAGCAGAATCAATAAATACAGTGCAATGCCCTTTGGCGATTCAAGCATTCTATTAAAATTAGGATCTGATTATAGCTGTGGAAACCTGTTTTCCTGAATCCTAACAAACACATTTTGCTTTACATGAAAGGTTTTCAAAGCTGTGGCTAATGCTTGCTTTGAGCAATCCATAGTTTCCAGCATATTCTGTCTCTTTTCCCAGATAGACACACACTACTGACACATCCTTCTGAAAAATCTTATTTTCCACTTTAAAACTCTCCCTGAAACAACAAAACCCAAATAAGCAAAAGCAGCCAAGAATATCAGGGAGGGAACTGGGACATTTTCAGTGCATGGTCAAAGCCAAGGAGTTTTCTCGTGATTATCAGTTCTGACAAAGTTTTATAACAGAGACTGAAGAAAGGGAGCTGTCTCGCTCCACTGATAGTGAGTTCACGGAAACTCTGATCCAGGACTTGGGAGATACAGGTTCACGATTTTTCCCTTGAGTCGAAGTGGCCTTGAATGAAAAAGCTCACCTTGAACTAGGTCTGGAAAGAAATTAAATGGGTTTTTTTCTACTCCTTGTTATTGCACTGCTGACCAGGAGACATGAAAAGTACAGGGTGCGATCCCAAATTTCACATAACTATGTTATGTAAAAAATCTACCTGACAAGTTTTGATTTCTTTCCAGCCAGGAAGTACTTTGGGAACTGAAAGTTGTCCGGAACTGAAGCGGTTATTCACCAGTCACCTTTAGCAAAACTCCACAACAATCCTAACTCTCCAGACTGGTGAACAGCACGGCAGGCTGTTCAGGGCATTGAACCTCTCCTTTAGACAGACCAGCTTCTAGTTAACTGTAGAAAAGTCTTTGTGTTTCCTCTGTATTTACTTTGGTAAATTGAGGCTGTGTCAGTGGCAAAAGCAGGAAAGCGCCATTGCTTCAACACGACTTTTTCTCAGAGGAGGCTGACAGTGGGCGCTCTGCTCACCCCCTGAACCCAAACCTTTTGGATCCATCCCAGTCCAGTCTTAATGAAGTGAAAGGACAATTTTCCCTCCCCTTCTTTAATAATCAGTTCCCTAGCACCTGAAGTTATCCAACAGCTTCATGCTATGTCTGCAATTTCTGCAGCATCCTTTACATGACAAAGCAATCTGGGGCCTCCACAGTAATTCATCCAGTGCTAGGATTATTTCTCCCGAGGCAGTGTTCAGTGCTACAGCCTACAGTGTTGCATGATTTTTTTTTCTTTTGTGTTACTTCTGGGCATGGTTCTCTATGATAATTTTATTCTGAGATTCCCCAAGGTATTGTTTTGCTCAGCCATATGAAAAATAGGAAAATAATGCACCTTCATCCTGGTTCCACAGAAGGGCCATTCATCAGCATAAAATCAACTTTACAGTCTAGGAGGAAGCTGCTCCATGCACTGAATAGCTATGAATTTCCAGTATGGTTTCCCAAGCTGCAGCAGGCCAGCAGCTGTGATGGAGCGATATGATACCTGGGAGCACTTGTACAATGGAAACAAATAATAGTGTTCAAACCCAAGGGATGACCTATGGTTACCCTCAATTTTTGTAACAGGGGCAGTATATCAATTTGTTAGGACCTGCATTTTCTTGTAGTTACAGATATTTAATTTCTTTTCAGATCACTGAGTTATTTACATTGGCTCTATCTTGAAATGCTTTCCCCCGTATCATCTACCCACAAGAACAGAATTTGTCCATTTAAACAAAACATGGGATTGGCAGAAGGAAGGCAGAGATTTCTTCCCTTGCTCATCCAATAACATCCACTAAACCCAATGCTTTTGGGAGCTATTCTAGCCCAGCTGCTGCCATAAGCATCCTCAGTGTATTTCCATCCTGGTACCCGCCTGCACGACGCTGAATGAGGAGCTCTGGAGCTGACTGTCTCATGACATTTGCAGGAGATCATTTGTGTCCATCTCTTGCAGATGGACAAGCTCCTTAGACCACCTCTGTCTGAATTTGGCCCTCTCCAGCCAGTCTGCTCAGGATACGACTTTCAGAGACTCTGATTTGGAGATCATATACTGATGCAATCTGGATCAGCCCCAGCTGAATACAGAAGGCTGAGTCTCCAGTGTGAGCACGGCTACCCTTCAAGACAGCCCCAGATTTGGGGGTTATCAGAGAGCATTTTATCTGAGAATGGGATGTAAAATCCAGCAGCCAGAGTCACAAGCAGGGAAAGCACAGGTTCACACAGTGAAATCACACTTGAAGTAGAGAGGGCAAACTTGTCTTTCTGGATACTATTCAGCTCCCCAACTTCCCTGAAAACTGCAGTGCACATCTTCTCCTCATCACATCACCTACCAAGGCAATGATCCAGCTCACGTGGTTGCAAGTGGATCCTGTTTAGATGAGAGCTCTGTCAAATGTGTGTGCATGAGAGCTTCAGCACAGCTGTAGGTTAATAGACAAGCAGGAGGAAGACCCCATGTGGAGCAGATGCAATGGTGTGTTTCAGACCTAAAGGGAGCGTGGGATAAAACAGGAGCTGGGCTATCAAGGAGTCAATGGTACAAGGCAATACAGCATGTTAGCAAGAGACAGAAAAGCAACCCAGGGGAAAAGAATGGAGACAAGCCCTGGGGCAGATTCTGTTTGTCTCTTTGGCAATCCATGCAGTGAAAAAGAGAGCATCTCTAGAAGAAAGGTGGACAACGAGGTAAAATCCTGCCAGGGAAGTAGAAGTGGGGAAGCAGAGGATTTGTTAACTAATTTTTTTAAGCACTTCATTTTGCTTTTCAAGAGACTCTTAAAAAAAGTGCCAATGAGTCAAGAAGCCCTAAATTAGCTAGGAAAGCACTTTAGCAAAGCAAGGGCTTGATTACTCCATGGTTTGCCCTGGATTCAGAAGGTGTAAAATACAGAACTAATAGTACAGGGCTAGCTGCCCCTGTGGCTCTACCTCATGAGCTGGAGCATGCATGGCAGAAACATCAGGCCCCTTAAAACTTTCAGGAAAGCCCTGGTAACTTGGTGCTGTGATACTGCCCTTAGGAGAAATCAGAAACCTAGGCATATTTTGCTTGGATTTACACAAAGGAAGAAGGTACCAGAAAAGGAGATG
>JANHGB010041328.1:0-14724 GCA_026283785.1 Coracopsis vasa
CGTTCGCCTCACGGTGCCCTCGCCTGTGCGCCAACTCCCTCCGTGCTTTCCAAGCAGGCCCCTCCCGCTGCCTGTCAGCCAGTAGGTCTATGGGTTATCCGCGGCTTGCCGGATACCTTCCCCTGTGCCTGCGGGCTCTCTTCATTCCCTTAGTGCTCCTCTGTGCCTGTCCCGTCCACCTCTCCCCTTCCATTACCCCTCAGTGTCTCCCTCTTCGTTAGGCAGATTTGCAGATGCCATCACCCCTCAGTGCACTGAGGTTACCTCTGTGCTCCTCCCCATTTCCCCTGTCATTGAGGTCTTTTTCCCAGATTCTCCCTTTAGCGTCTTCCTGTTTCATCTCTCCCTTCCCAAAAAGCGGGACTGCACCTTTCAGCCACTTCTGCTGAGTGCTATAGGTCTTTCCACCACCCTATCCATGCAAGCAGGTCCCCCAGCACCCTGTGTTCTACCCCCATTTCCATGTGGTTCCACATCACATGTGTGCTCTCTCTCCATCAGGGTGAAGATGAAGTAGAGTTCTGACCATGGACCATGATGCCCCCACAATCAGGCCCCGCCGCATCCAGAACCAGAACGTCATCCACCGCCTGGAGCGCCGCCGGATCAGCTCCGGGAAAGCCGGCACCCACTGGCACCAGGTCCGTGTCTTCCACCAGAACGTCTTCCCCAACTTCACCGTGGTCAACGTGGAGAAGCCGCCCTGCTTCTTGCGCAAGTTCTCCCCGGATGGCCGCTACTTCATCGCCTTCTCCTCTGACCAGACCTCTCTGGAGATCTATGAGTATCAGGGCTGTCAGGCGGCAGAAGACCTCCTGCAGGGCTACGAGGGGGAGATCCTGGCCAACGGCAATGACCAAAGATCTGTCAACATCCGCGGGCGGCTCTTTGAGCGCTTCTTTGTCCTGCTCCATATCACCAACGTGGCCTCCAACGGGGAGCACTTGAACCGGGAGTGCAGCTTGTTCACCGATGACTGCCGGTACGTGATCGTAGGCTCTGCCGCGTACCTGCCTGAGGAGCCTCACCCTCCCTTCTTCGAGGTCTACCGCAACAGCGAGTCCGTGACCCCTAATCCCCGTTCCCCCCTGGAGGATTATTCCCTGCATATCATAGACCTCCACACGGGCAGACTTTGTGACACACGGACTTTCAAATGTGACAAAGTCATCCTGTCTCACAACCAGGGGCTGTACCTCTATAAGAACATCTTGGCCATTCTCTCTGTGCAGCAACAGACGATTCATGTCTTTCAAGTCACACCTGAGGGTACGTTCATTGACGTACGGACTATTGGCCGCTTCTGCTATGAGGATGATCTCCTGACGCTGTCTGCGGTGTATCCCGAGGTGCAGCGGGACACTCAGACGGGGATGGCCAACCCCTACAAAGAGCCCTTCATAAACTCTTTGAAGCACAGACTGCTGGTGTACCTGTGGAGAAGGGCTGAGCAGGATGGAAGTGCCATAGCAAAAAGAAGGTTCTTCCAGTACTTCGATCAGCTGAGGCAGCTCCGCATGTGGAAGATGCAGCTTTTGGATGAGAACCATCTCTTCATCAAATACACCAGTGAAGACGTGGTCACGCTGCGGGTGACGGATCCTTCCCAGGTACTGCGGCCTCCTCAGGCTGCTCATTGCTTTGGGGCAGATCAAGTGAGTGCAGTGCTGTGAGTTGTGCTTCAGAGCTGAGCCTGTGAATGTTGTTTAGGCTACTCAGTACTTCGTTCTTGTGTGAACATTTGATACCTCTGATATGGAATAACTTTCATAGCTTTTGCTCTTGTAATTTTGCTGCTTCCTTCTCCACTAAAAACGAGAGAAGGCATCTGGTGTGTCGTGGAGTGCTCTTTCTCCAGGGATTGTTCCCCTTGCTCACAGATGCTGTACAAGCCTCTTTTTCTCCCAGATCCCCAGCTGATTAATTTTTTAGCTGATATTTCGGGTAGTACACTTCAGTTGCAGAGGCAGCCTCTCACTTCTCTCATGTATCTTCAAGCATGCTTTTCAAATAGAATAGTCTTCATTTTTCCCCAGTAGAATTCCCTTTTCTATTCTGCCTACACACTCACTCTTTCAAGCTTCAGTGAATTAGTATTTATGATCTCTCCAAATTGGAGTAGCAGCTTTTAGATCTGTTTAATGTGCCAATTGCTTCTCCTTTCAGTTTAGTACTAAAGAAGTCAAATTAGGGCACATGTAGCTCAGTCAGTGCTTGGTCCCTCCAGACCTTTCACCATGCCCCAGGTTGATTATCTCTTTCACTACCATTACAGCTCTGATCAGGTTTTGAGCTCTGTGAAACTGGGAAGGATGGTTTATTAGCTTGTTCTATTCCTTTAGTCCACATGGTTTTGATTCTGTTGAGAGTATTTAGCAAGAATTCGTAATAAATCTCCAGTGCTGCATGTAGGTCTGATTGTTCCCTAGGTGTCTGGTTTTCTTTCATACCCTTCTCTCCCTCCCTGTCTGTGCCAGATCCAGGACTTAGCTCCTAGAAGAAACAGGCAGTAGTTCTTTGTGTGTTGTCATAGTCTAATTCTTCCTGGAAGATAACTGGCTCTCTTTATTTTTCTCTTATGTGGTGTTTGTTTGGGAGAGCTGCTTTGAGAGGGAATAGGTTAAGGTGTAATCTGTTCAACTTTATACATTGTGTAAAACTGAGCATCTGCCTCAAAACCATTAAAGCTTTGTGGAAGTGGCCTGCAGCATTGTGCTCCTTGCTGGTACGTGGAACGGTGCTCCTCACCTGATGTCTGTGACCGGCTCAGCTCTGCCCTGCGCTGTGGTTACCAAGGCTGCTGTGCCCAGTTTGCTGCAGCTCCAGACTCTCTTCACCCAAAGGTTACTTGAAGGTGCAGGTTGTGGTTGGTTTGTGATGTTCCTTGGGCAGTGTGATTTATGCTGGAGGAAGGAACCTCAGTTCTTTCAGGAGATAATTCCAGATGTGGAGCAGACTCTGCAGACCTGCCTGAATGTAGGCTTTGTGTTAGGTCATCCTGAACAAAGAAAACCTGGCTTATGGTATACCTAAAGCTCCAGTTTTCCTTTTGTCTATCAGAGAAGAACATGAGGTTTCATCCAGTTTCGGGCTCCTCTCTTCTCTCTGGCTTCTCTGCCAAGAAGGTTGAGGAAGGTGCTGTTTGTGCTTTATATTGTCAGGGTCTGCGCTGAATCCTTCAAGATTTTTATGCTGTGTGGATGTAGCTTGGGGTTTGTGGTTGTTCCAGGCTTGTGTTAATAGCCTTGGCAGCTTTGCTGTGGGATTTCTGCCACTTCACTTCTGCCACCTCTGCTGTGATGATGGTTTTTGCCTGTGTTACAGGTGCTGCTAAAGAGCAGTGAGGGTAGTTTCTCTGGTCAAGGGCATCCTGTAGATGTCTGTGTGTTAACCTGGCAAAGGAACTTTTTATTTAAGGTTATCCCTGCAATCTCCAGTGATGTAAATAGTTTTTCCTTCTGCTGTCTCCTCTTATTTTGCCTCTGCTCCAGCCTTGTATTTCAGAAGGGCTTTCCTTTCCTCAGGCAGTAGTTGAGTGAGTAACCTCATGTAGAGCTCTTCATTCGGACATGTGGGGGCTGGATTGTATTATCACAAGTTATTTTGGGGCTGTAAACCAAACAAACCTTGGGAGATTTGCAGGTGGGAGGGTGGGCAGAGTGCCTGCATCATCCCTGAGCACTGTGGGAGCGGGAGGTGAAGCAGTTAGATAATGCCTTTATTGACAGAAGGTTTAACCAGGTATGTGTGCAGGTACCATGCGAATTGGTTATCTTTGAAGTCAGGGCAGGTTCTTGCTTTGGGGTGCTAGGTTGTTAGCGCTCGTGTCTCTAATGAATGCTACATTTGATCAAGGATTAAATGTGCCCTTTTCCAAGGGGATGGGAACCTTGTCTCCATGTCACTGTCTTCATAGAATCACAGAATAGTTTGTGTTGGAAGGGAAGTTAAAAGTCTTCAAGTTCCAACCCCCTGCCACAGACAGGGACCCCTTCCACTAGAGCAGATTACTCCAGGCCTCTGTGTCCAACCTGGCCTTGAACACTGCCAGGGATGGGGCAGCCACAGCTTCTCTGGGCACCCTGTGCCAGTGCCTCAGCATAGGGAAGAACTTCTGCCTAAGATCTCATCTCAGTCTCCCCTCTGGCAGGTTAAAGCCATTCCTCTTGTCCTGTCCCTGCAGGCCCTTGTAAAAAGATTCTTCTCCAGATTTCTTTTAGGCCCTCATTATGTACTGGAAGACTGTTATAAGGTGTCCTCAGAGCCTTCTCTTCTCCAGGTTGAGCCAGCTCAGCTCTCAGCCTGGCTCCGGAGCAGAGCTGCTCCAGCCCTTGGAGCATCTTCATAGCCTCCTCTGGATTTGCTCCAACAGCTCCACATCCCTCTTGTGTTGGAGGTCTCAGAGCTGGACACAGGACTGCATGGGGAGGGTCTCAGAGGGGAGTCGCGGTGGAGAAGCAGCTCTTTTGACCTGTTGCTCACGCTCCTTTTGATGCAGCACAGCGCATGGAGGGTTTCTGGGCTGTGAGCGCACATTGCCGGGACATGCAGAGCTTCTCATCAGCCAACACCCCTCCTCCTCAGTGCTGCTCTCAATCTATTCTCTGCCCAGTCTATTTATGCTTGGGATTGCCCTGACCCAGGTGTGGGACCTTGCCTTGTTGCCATGAAACACTGCCATTGCCAATCTGCAGCGTGGTTCCGGAGCCTTCTTGCACAAGAATGTTGTCATTAAAAAGAAGCCATTAATGTCTTTCAGTTTTTAATTTCTGTACTGGCAGAGCCTCGAGGTCACAACTCCTTGTGGGCAGTGCTTTAGTGCACAGCACACTAAAAATGCTCATCTCTGTGGGATGGAACTATTAAGAAAAGGAAGAAAATGCATGTCTGAAAAACTAATTTGTGGCCAGCTAGCTCTGGATTTAAGATCATTTTGTCAGCAGGAATGAAAGTTAAATTT
Organism: Coracopsis vasa; assembly: GCA_026283785.1. Taxonomy (NCBI): domain Eukaryota; kingdom Metazoa; phylum Chordata; class Aves; order Psittaciformes; family Psittacidae; genus Coracopsis; species Coracopsis vasa. The sequence continues at coordinate 4,961 of JANHGB010041328.1, forward strand.
GGCACTTTAGAAAGTGTTTTGCATTTGTGGAGGGCAGAGGAAGAGAAAACAGGAGGATTGACATCCAGTTCGAGCTGAAAAATGGGAAGCCCATTAAGTTTTCTTCATAAATAATCACAGCTAAAAGGCGGATAATTTGGTACCTGTGGAGGCATGGATGAAGGCAGAATGGATTAGTGTGGGGATGTGGGATTCTCCTGCACTGCAAAGACATTTGGGTAGGATCTGTGGTGTCATGTGGGGATAAGGAGGGGACAGCTTCCCCTGGGTAACCTCTGCCTCTCTTCCCAGCCTTCATTCTTCGTCGTGTACAACATGGTGACCACAGAGGTTATTGCTGTCTTCGAGAACACATCTGACGAGCTGCTGGAGCTGTTTGAGAACTTCTGTGACCTGTTTAGGAACGCCACCCTGCACAGCGAGGCCGTCCAGTTCCCCTGCTCAGCCTCCAGCAACAACTTTGCCAGGCAGATCCAGCGCCGGTGAGCCATTCGGAGCATGCTTTATCCCACATAGACACGCGCTCAGCCCCGTCAGCTGAAGGCCAGTATCAAATAACAACAGCAACCCTGAGAAAACCAGTTCCTTTAGTTGCATGGGTGTTGCTTGGACATGGTTCATCTTGCAGCCTCATGCATCTTGATTTGATATTCCACAGCATCTGTCTCATTGCAGGAAGGAGCAAAGCAGCGGCAATCCAATGCTTAGAAGAAGGAAAGGAAGTTTTGAGGGAAAGATGTTTCAGGCCCTCCTTGAGCAGTAACTCTTCTGGAGGTTACTAAAGCCCAGTAGCTTAGGTCCCTGAAGATAAGATTTGTCAAGATGCTAATTGCCAAGTGGCATTCTCTGAATTTAACGTGTATCAAACTGTTCTGTAGCATTTTCTACAACATCAGTCAAAAGCTTGTGGCTCTCATCAAACTCTGTTAGGAAGAAAGGAAGCTCATCTGATTAGGCCTATTGTGGGAGCTGAGCAAAACATCAAAATAACCTGGATTTCTAGAATGTACTTCAGTAGTCAGATGTGGTTTTAATGAGCCAGAGTGTGTTATTTCTCTTGGAATATATTTTTATGTGACTCAGGGTGTTTTGTTCCTCCAGTGGCTTGTTTCACATCATCCAAAGTACTTGGCAACCTCTTCTGGGCACGAAGCTTCTGTTGATTTAGGTTGACGTCACATAAGTAAGAGGAAGTTGACTGTGTCTGTAACTTTCTAAAGCTGCCTGTCAGGAAATCCATAGTGCTTAGTAGGAGAGGAGAGAATGAGAGAGCCCACTGCAGACACCCAAAGAACAACTCCTGCCTTCTGGTGAAATAGAGAGGAGAATCTTTTCATCCTCTTAGCTACAAGGGCCTTTAACAGGAATGCTTAAATTCCCAAGCAAAGTATAATAGAGCATAGGCCACAGTGAGGTGGCTTTTGGCTGTGTGTTTCTGGCCAAGTGGAAGTGGTTTACCTTCCTTGATGTATGACATCTGTGCAGCTGATCTGACTGTTCTTGCACATAGAAAGCTCCAATTTTACTTGGAAAGGAAATCCAGCCTCTGTTCATCTCTCCACCAGGAAGAACTTTCAGCTCAGTGGAGTTTCTGAAGAGGTTTAGGCTTCCTCTCAAGGTTCTTCCTCATCTCAGGTTTTTCCCTTTATGCATTTCAAACATAGTGGCTATGTCAACATTAAGGGCTCAACTGTTACTGTGAAACCCTCTGGCTTTTGCTTATGCTGTTTCCAGGCTTCATGGTAGAACTTGGATTGACTGATAAGCTGCTAATCCATCTCTCCCTGTTTTTGATCCTGTTCATTTCCTGCACTGCAGAGCAGCTGGGGCCAGGCACAGTCTTCTCCTCTTGTCAGTTTGGGCTTTCAGAGCAGAAACAGTAATGATGAGAGAGGATAAAAAGGTCACCAGATCTGGCTGCTGCTTGAATCGCTGTGATACATCTTTGGAAATGAGCTGGTTTAGTTCTTACACTGCTGCTGCTTTTCCTTCCCTATCAGTTTTCCTCCTTAGTTTATTTGAGCTGTGCTGTTCACCTGTGGCCTTTGTGAGTAAAACCTGTTCCTTGGCTTGCTCCAGGTTCAAAGACACTATCGTGAATGCCAAGTACGGAGGGCACACGGAGGCCGTTCGGAGGCTGCTGGGCCAGCTCCCCATCAGCGCCCAGTCCTACAGTGGCAGCCCATACCTCGACCTCTCTCTTTTCAGCTATGACGACAAGTGGGTGTCAGTCATGGAGCGGCCCAAGACCTGCGGGGATCACCCTATAAGGTATGGAGCAGGCCAAGAAGCTCTGTATGAGGAGATCAGAGTAAGTAAATCACTGCCATGTGGCATCAAATGTGCAGAGAAGGGGGTAGATTGAAGCCTTTCTCATGACATCCTTTTGCCAGAAGGTTTATTTCAGCACAAAGCTTGGCCTCTCTCCTTGTGACAACTGTTTTATCCTGTATGTGTAGGAGGACTCTTCAGGTCTTCTTCCCAAGCTTCCCTGGGGAAGGTTTGGGTAGTGAAGCCTGAGCCTTTTCCATATGAATGCTCTTGTCCCTCCTCCTCTTCTTGCACTCCTGCTGTTGTGTTTGGGCTGCAGTGTGATATATATGGTTCTGGGTGCCCGCTTTCCTGTGCTGAAGGATCCTTTTTGAGCACGTGGGTTTAGCTGGCAAGGATGATCTGGTTTATCCTGTGAATAAAATAGTAGCTGGGTTAGGTGATTCTCAGAATGCTCATGGTATTGATTTAGCTATTTTCAGACTTGCCTTGTTTACAGTTCTCACTCTGGGAGCTGCACTCCTCTTCATACCCCCTTTCTTTGTGTGGTCTGGAGGAAATCTGCTTCCCTACTAGGAGTTTTAGCCAGGTGTAAGGATCATTCTGTGCCTCCTGCGCCTCAGCCTTTGCTACAGGAGTAAGCCCGAGCTTGGGAATAAGGAGGTTTGCAATGCTTCTTGCAGAAACATACTTATTTTCCTTGGCTGCAGCCATGGCTGCAAGTAGTAGTGGTTAAAAACCCAACATCTCTGGCCTGAGAGGCACAAAGAGGCTGAGTTCTCCAGGCAAGAACAGTCTTTCCACTTATAGTACTGCAAAATCAAACCTGTGCTCTGAAAACAAAGCGAGCCTTCAATGCCCAAGTGCTTTGTTTAGCATCTGCACACATGGTGGGGGCTCAGGCAGACTGGGGAGCCCATGCTGGCCAGTTTCCCAGCTTTATTTTCATCCCTGCGTTCTCTAACAGTGGTTTCATGTCTCACCTGGCCCTGACTCAGGTGCTGGGGAACCTCTGCTTGTTCCTGCGCTCTCAATTCCCAAATTATGTATATTTAATTGCTTTTTCTGCCCGTATGAGTTGGTTTGATCTCGGGCTCCCGTGTTATCTGCAGAGAAAAGCCTGCCCTTTTCCCCCTTGTCATGCCTGCCGTTGGGAAAACTTGCAGGGCTGCAGTTGTCTGCCAGCGCCAACCCCTGTACGGCTCCAGCAGACAAAAGGGAGCAAAACCGCAGTCGTTTGCTGTGGTTAAGTCTTTGTAGTAAACAAAGCCAAGTGCCACCTTCCCTCCCTCCCCTGAGCAAACCGGCCCTTCAGAGCCAGGGCTTTTAAAGCTCAAAGCTGTGCAGAGTCAATTAGGACTTGAATAGAGGCTCCGAGCTGTGGGGCTCCTGGTTTTTGGCAAGTAAGCAGAAGACGAGGCTCTAACCTTAACCATTCAGGAGCTGAAATGGTGCCGCTGTGCTTCTCACATGCAAAACAAAGGGATTAATAAAGTAATGCTGCTGCCTGTTGTGGTTTGAGGGCTTGGAAATGAGGGGCCACGGGATTTGTAATGTAATGCCTGTAATTGTCTGCAATGGAAAACTCTTCAGCAGCTCCGGGTGTTAAAATCCATGTGCAGTTTCCTGGCACTGTGTGCCAGATAAGGAGGCCTCCATACCTTTTACACATCGGCTTCAGTGCCTCTGTGCCCTGTAGCGCTTTGACCCTTAGTGCCTTTAGTGCCTTTCTGCATCCCTGAAGGTTCAATTCTCAACTCGGGCTACTTGAGGGACCAGTGGCTGTTTGCTTCCAGGCAGGAAGGATTTTAGATTCTCCATCACTGCCATCTTCCAGTATCTTTCCAGGAGGCTTGAAGAGATATTCAGTGGGCGAAATGATGGCACTTGTGAGGAAGAGGCTCTAACATAGCCTTTCCTATAGTAGGGGGTCTCTCAAATCCATCTGGATGGTTAATAAGGAGCCATTTAACCAAAAAAATTGGTCTGCAGATGAATCCTCCATTTTCATACAGTCTGAAAAGGCTGGTCTTGCTGTTTCTGTTGACACACAATTTTATGTTGCAGTGCCTAATTTATCCCCAGAGTGAGAGCCCATGGAAATGGCCTCTGATTGCAGAGCACTTTTAAAACTACATTTAAAAATACCAAACTGAGGCCATCTTTGAGATTACAGAGAGCTTCATCTCGAGTAGTAAATTGTTGTGAATTGGGGAGAGAGAGGAGCGGACTGGGGACTGTGCTTTATTTAAAGAATGACCCTCTGCATACCCAGCCTTGTGTAGGAGGGAAAGGGCTTTTTGAAAAGCCAAATACCAAGATTGTGACTCTCTTGCTGGGTTCTTGTGTGCAATTTTCAGGCAGGGCTGGCTGGCACTTTGATTCAGAGGAAGGGAGAGGAGAGTGGCCCTCCAGGAAGAACATGAGGTTCTCAATAGGCTCTGTTGTTAAAATGTGGAGTATTTCTGCTTCTGAAACAGCATTGCCTCTATCTGTCATCACCCGTTCTTCCAGGCTGAGAGCCGACTGCATTGTATTGGTGGCGGGGGGGAATGTGCTCTGAGATTAAAAGCATTCTCGGAGTGAAAACCAGAGGGAAAAATGCAAAATACCCACATGTACTAAGTGATGGTAGAAAAGGAGGCAGCTGGGAGGCGAAATGGCAATGCTGGGAGAGCAGAGAAAATGGGTCTAACGAACTGAGACAACTTCAGGCTGAGGACTTGAGTTAGAGCCCAGCTGCTTGGTGAAGGTACCACATCCAGAAACCTCCACCACAGTCTTGGGGAGTGTGGGATCATCACAGAGAGTCCTGTGTTCGCACAGCAGCACAGGATCCTGGTGTGTTACCTGGGCTCATGTCGGTTACACAGAAAAGGCTCAAGAAGCAGAGAGCTTCCCAGACTCGCCTGTCTCTTCAGCAGTGTTTGCCTCATCCCCTTGGCAGTGTTTGCTGTGTGCTGAAGCTGTGTTCCAGAGCTCCCCTGTTTGGAGACATAAATGAGCCTCACCCACAGGCAGGTTTGTGAGTGACAAGAGAAGGATGCAAGGCTTCCCTTGACCACTTCCCTTGCTCTGATTGTTGGATGCAATCCACTGAGTACTTTCTGCCCAGCCTATCTTGTTAATGCTTTTTATTCTTGATGGAAATCTAAAAGGAACTGCAAAACCCTGCCTGAGCTGCACAGTTCGTCTTGGCACCCCTGAGCAGAACTGGATCAAGCTGTTCACCTTCCCTGGCTGAAAGGGAGTGTAGCAGCAGCATAAAGCATATCTGGCAGCACTAGGAGAGGGAAGGGGTGGCCTTACATTTGCAGTGAAGGCTATTACTAAGGGAAATAAGCTCAGTTCAGTACAGTATATCTGCCTTAGGGATGAAGGGGAGCAGCTCACACTAAGAGAGGATGGAGAGCCAGTACAAGTGGGGTCTGGCCCAAGCTTATTCCCTCTTGTGAAGTCAGCTATGTCCACCAACATGGCAGGCACTGATGATACTAAAATGAAATCAGGCTTCTCTAGACAGTGGAAAACTGGCTGCCCTGAGAGGGGCTTTCTGGCCAAGAGCCAGACACCCAGCTGAGGACTTCCTGCCCCTGAGGGAGTACCAGAGCTTGAACAAGGTACTTGTCTCTGTGTGTGAAGAGCCCAGATGGCAAAGTCAATAGCTGGGAACAGCCATAATTGACTTTCTCTTCCTTTCAGATTTTACGCTCGTGATTCTGGCCTCCTGAAGTTTGAGATCCAGGCGGGCCTCCTGGGGCGCCCCATCAATCACACCGTGCGGCGCCTGGTTGCGTTCACCTTCCACCCCTTCGAGCCCTTTGCCATCTCGGTGCAGCGCACTAACGCTGAGTACGTGGTGAACTTCCACATGAGGCACAGCTGCACGTAGCATGGCTCTGCTGCTCTTCCTGAGGCTGGGGCTCTGCCACAGGCACACCAAAGCCAGGCACTCACGCCTTCTAGGAAACCAAACCATCGCTCGTGTCAAGCATCCTGACCTGGGAGCTCCGACCAGCTGGCATCTCGCAGGGCTTCACCTGCCCTAACTCAAGTTAGGCATGGGAGTGATTCTTCTCACCCTGTTTGTATCCACGGAGGTCCCGCTGCGTTAAGCGCTGCTGTTGTTCCCTGTTCCTGTTGATGAACAAAGTGTAGCTGAGGTCCCTTTCCTGGTTTCCCAGAGATGCATCCATTTTCTCTCCTATTATAGGTCTCAGGATGGCAAAGCTGGAGTTTGTACTGCATTTGTGGAGTGCTCCCTTCTGCACTGGTGCTTTCCTACTTTATTGAGACAAACATCATAGAGGGAATGGATGGGAGCCATGGGGAGGGCTTAGAAATGCAGCTATCTGTGTTTGTGTCTTCAGTATTAGCAGGGAGATGAAATCCTGTTCTCATCCACACAATCCACTCATGTGATTTTAATATGCAAGAGATCAGAAAAAAATGGTGTGAGAAATCACTGCAACTGAGAGACATGAGGTGCGTTCCTGACTCTTATGCAAGTCACTTAATCTTTGTGCCTTAGTATCTAAAAGCTCCTAAGTGAAAGGTGATGTGTTAATACCATTAAGCCAGGGCAGCTGGCTGTGTCTCTAATGCATGAGGAGGTGGGCACAGAAGGAAGATGAGTGTCTGGAAAGGGTGTGGGGAGCAACAGCAGCTCCTTGCTCACATCAGAAGGGCTTTTCTGCAGCATGGGGGTGAATCCTCACAGCCATTTGTTGCTGAGAGCAAGGGAGACCCAGCTCCTGGCCCCCTCCTGCATGCTGGAGTACCAGTGTGGAGAATTAGTAGCATTTGGGTTTGCCCAGAAAAGAGAGAGGAAACCTGAATTAATGCGCATTGCTGCAGGTTTGCAGTTAGGAGATGAGCTTGTTGACTTAGGAGATGAGCTTGTTGATTTAGGTTGCTTACCTATCGCTGTCTGATATGCTGTTCTCTGTGAGAACCTGATTTGCTGTTCCCAGGCTTCAAAGCACAGTTGGCTGGTGCATCAGTGCTGATTGAACCACTGTGGTGTTTATGCTGCTGATAAAATAAGCTCCTGGGTATAGTATTACCTGCCACCGTGGGCTGGATGCTGGCCTGACCTTCTCTCTTAAACATGTTTTTAGTTATAGGCCAACATTTGGGCTTTTCTGCACACAGGCTGGTTTATGGCTCTGTGCTGCCAGGCGCTGCACCTGTCTGTCTGCATCCATCACGAGCCTGCTGTTGTGCCATTCCTATAGGAGGTATAGAGGGGGCATTAGAAAGTTGGTGCTTATACATGGGAGACCCTCTACTTTAAAGGACCCTTGGGGGTGTCTTGTTTGGACCAAACGGAGCTGTGGGTGATGTGTTGTGAAGAGCAACATTGAAGTCATGCATTCATTTTGCATGGTGCTGCATAGGAAAATGACCATGTGGGTTGTTGGTACTTGCTTAGTATCAAGAGTGGACCTTGTAATGGAGGGTGCTCTGAACTCCCTGAATCAGCTTTTACTTTATCTCATGGTACTTCTCTCCTCTCCTGGCCTTGCTAAACATATTTCTAGGGTAAGATATTGTATTTCACTGCTCTCTTCCTCGTGTTTGCACTGTTGGTTTCTCAGGTCTGTCAGGAGCAACTTCAGGTCAGAAGCCTGCTAATAGAGGAGGTCTCAGGCCATGCATGCTTCAGCTCCAGGCTCCTCTCTATCTAATAACACTATTTGCCAACGGTTTAGGTTTTTATCCTGTGATTTGTTCCTCAAACATTTAGTTAAAGCTCCAAGTGGAGAATCATTTGCACATTGTAGATCATGGATTTACCTCCTCCTGCACCACTCTCTTATTTGTTCACATTTCCAGTATGAAACTTTTTCTTTTCCAAAGCTCTCAGCAGTTCCATCCAAGACTGAGTTTTCTGCTTGGCATCACAGCCTTGGGAAATCAGTGCTTCCTAAAAGAGCTGTCAGATCCCCATTTAGACTTTTATTTGGTGGCAAAAACATAAACCACTTCATTTCTGAAACCAGAGCTTTTGCCAAATTCAGGCTGTCCTGTGTGAAGCAGAGAGCATGGCACGGATTGTGCGATGTGGGGCTGAGACATAGAGATCTGTTCTTAGCTCAGCGAGTAAATTGTTCTGTGACTGGGGCAAATCTCCTCCTGCTCCAGCTGGTGTTTTCTTCTCTGTAAATGAGGCCAAAACCGTATTTTTCAGCTTTTGTAAACCCACTTTGAGATTCATGGATAAAAAGTGCTGCCGAAGTGCGAAGTATTTTCTTACTCTGTTTGCAGACAAACTGATTGATCATTCCAGGTACTAATTGCCTGGGAGTAGCACAGCAGATCCTCTGGTCTTGGCTGCTGCCTTTTATATCTACCACAGAGTTAATTTTATTACTGAGATGTATTGAACGAAAAGCTTCTCATGCTTGGAATTTGGATTCTTTTACTGAAGAAACAAGAAGTGTGTGTGTGTGGTGGGGAGGGCGGGAGCAAAGGGGAGATCTTTTCTACCTGCTATTTTTCTCCTAGGTTAGGATGAAGATTTGTTAGCAACACAAAAGACAGAAATTGAATAAACACAATTTGCTCTAAGAGCCTCATTTATTGTCTTTGTCTTCCAGAAAGCTTAATGGTGCAGATGGGAATTCCTTTGCTAAGAAGCGAATTAGCAGAGGTGTGCCTTGGACTACGCAGGCGTGTCACATGCACCTCTTCCTGGCATTTGGGATACAAGTGTGCTCAAGGATGTTCCCGTCTTTGGGAACATTCCTTTGGTTACTGCAGATTTCTCAAGTTCTTGTTTACATGAGCTAATGCTGGAGGAGGCATTCTTGGCCTTCAGTTATGTTTTCCCTTTGTATATTATTGCTAGCCCAATTTGTATTTACAGACTCTTCCTTTATTCCATTTATAGCGTTTGTCTAACCCTGGGGCTGTTTTCTGCTGATGGATCATGATCAGAAGATGCAAGCTGAACACACCTTGCTCGGCAGAGGGGCCATCACCTCTCCATGGCTTCTAGGTTGGGCTGAGGCACTCAGATTTCCCACTGTGTGCTGCTCCCAGCTTTGCAGAGCAACATGTGAATGACACCTTCCCAGTGTCTGGAATCCCCTTGTAAGCTGCTCTGTAACAACCTTGCAGCATCCCTGTTTATGTTAGTTCCTCTGAGCATCCACATCTTGGTCACAAAATCCACTTTCTTTTGAACTCCGCCTCCACTTTCATATATGCAGTGCTCTGATGCTTTCCTTTGGAGACCTTGAGCATATCGGAAAGCTCTTGAGCCTGTGGCTTTTCAGACAGGCACTAAGAGATGAGGTGATGCTTGAGTTGGGAGCCATGTTTGACTGGCAGCAGAATCCATCTTTTGTTACTTCTTGTGCTGCCTTTGCTTTTAAAAAGAAGCAGTAAAAGCAGGACACTTGCAATATTTCTTATATTAACTGCATTAGACAGCGAGCCACAGAAATCCCATTAGACTCAAACCTCTGTATCCAGTAATGGTGTGT
>JANHGB010041329.1:7689-22303 GCA_026283785.1 Coracopsis vasa
CACTGCAGTACCGGGGGTAGGGGTAGCGATGGTCTCTGGTGCTTGTCTTTCCCGTTGTTCCTTCCCTGTGCCGTCCCTGTCAGCAGCCCAGGTGTGTGCGTAGCTGTGGAAAGGTGCTAAATTGACCCAGTTCTTCATTATTGCTTAATTTATAACTGGCAAACTGCTACACGAGTTAGCTAACCCCTCATTGTGTTAAGTGCAAGCAAAAGGCTCAGCATAAGAACGTGGTGTGGTTTCTGGTGCTGATACTATAAAGAAAACTTAGATTTGTCATCATCATCTGCTGACTTGACGGCCCACGGGACTTAATTCTTTGACTGCAGCGTTTCAGTGTTCTTCTCTTGCCCTTCCAGAGATTACCTTAAGCTTGAAACACCGTGGCTTTGACTGGCTCACGTCTGCAGGATGCCCCACAAGATCGGGTTTATAGTTGTTAGTTCAACAGGACACGAAGATGGCTTCAGCGCGAAGGAGCTGATGGTTCATGCACCGACAGTGAATGGATGGCGATCACCCAGGTATCTCAAGGGGTCGGGACACGCATGCACTGGGTTTAAAATAAACAGATGATACCGTGTCAGAGTAGTCACAGCATCCCAAGCCAAACTGATGATAAACCAACCAAAAGAAGTTACTTTAATCCCATGGAATCTTCATCTTGGAGGGAAAAAAGCGCCTTGGTTACCACCTAAAGGCATCACATTGCATTAAAATAAGGTTCTTTGAAAGAAGGAAAGGGAATTGTTTATATTCTTGTCAGTTTTGGAGTTTGTAGCTGCTTTGGCTTAGTGTTAAAAATCCAGTCTTCTCAGCATATCCTCTAGACGTGTGGACACCTTAACACACACAGGTGTGCAATGAAGTGAAAAGTGTTTCTCCTCCTTAGTTTCTTTTCATGATATTTGTAATGCTGACGTAAGTGATAATAACCTTGGAAAGTTTTGTAATTAAATGTTACTCAAGTTGGAAGTGAAATCGTCTATAAAAGGATGATTCAGAAATCGTGTGTGTTTTCAGACTCTGTCAGTATCCACAGGAAATTGTTCTGCAGTTGGTGGAGAGATGTCGAATACGAAAGCTGCAGTTGCTTGCTCACCAGTACATGATTTCAAGCAAAATTGAGTTCTACATCAGCGAAAGCTTGCCTGAATACTTTGCTCCTTATCAGTCAGAGAGATTTCACAGACTAGGGTAAGTAAAACAGCTCTAAATGGTTTTGTTACCTTAATCAAAAGGTCTTCAAGAGGAAATAATATGCAATAATGTGGCTACAGTGTGCTGGAAGCAGCAAAGAGATTCTGTACTTGCTTAGGTGAGTAACAAAGCTGAAGGTATAGGTGTAAGAGACGTGAATAGTATTGTCAGGTCACAGCACATGTTTCACTTATGAGTTTTAAACCTTATCAAAGTCCTCACCTGAGAAGCAAAGATCCAGCTGTGTATTTGTACGGTTCCTCTGCTTACTTGTTACATTCTCCTTCTCAGTTATGTTCCTCTCTCGGACAATGAAAAGACAGATTTCAAAGCACGAGAGTTAAAGTCTGTGTACATGGATGCAGTTGGGCAGTACCTGAAGCTGATTTTCCATAAAAATTATGTCAATAAATACAACTTATATAGTCAGGTAAGTTGGGTTATGAGTCCTTACATGGTAACCTGCATGATACTTGAGTAGTACAGAACAGGCAATTCAGATCTGCTCCCTTGAATTATAGGAGCTAAAAATGTCAGATTTATGTTTGGTTTCTTTTAAACCAGAAAATACAAATAAGAGGTTCTAAGATACTTGAAATCATGACCAAGTGCATGCAACTTATCCAGAACAAACAAGTCAAGTGCCCATTCCATTACTGCCTTTTGTCCTGAGTTGTAGACTGCACATGAAGCTCTGCTCTGAGGACAAAGTGCTTTCTCTGAGAGCAGCTTTGTGGTCCTTACAAAGGCACTCTTAGTCTATAGGATCTGAGGTGATGTTAAGTGAAGGTATTGTACAGCCACTCTGATACAGAAGCAGCAAATACCTGCCTCCGTTCTGCAGTGAGCCTCTTCCCTTTCATCCCAAACTAGGAAAGGGAACAACGATGGCTGTGCAATGTGGTCTGGAGACTTGGTAATAAATTTTTAATGGAGCATGAAGTACATCTGGCACTTAGTGCTTTTCTTTGCTTCCATATCACTCTGGAGACCACCAGCTCTATTTTTTGTCTTTTTGTTCCACTTTTTTTGCTTCAGTTTTCATAAGATATGGAAAAAGTAATGACTTCATGCATTTACATTTGCTTTAAATCTATCCCAGGTCGCCCTAGTAGCTATAAACATTATTGGAGATCCAGCAGACTACAGTAATGACAGCACTAACAGTGTAAGTGCAAAGCAGCCCTGTCTTTTTACTGTTGCTACACGTGTTCAGTTACAGGGTTTCTGGGGTAATGGAGTGCATCTTTCTTCTGCTGGTTTTGTGCTGTAGCAGAGCTGTCATGTGTTAATTATTTATTTTCTTTAATGTTTTAATGATGTTCTCAAGAATGGAGCCTAATATGTGGGTAGAAAAAATACAGTCATTTGGAACATTTGCACTTTCAGCCTCTTCAAATTCTCTTGTCTCAATATACCCCAAAACATAAAAAGGGTTATAATTTACATTGCTTATGTCAATTGTGGCAAGTCAGAATCTGTGTCCTGAACGTGCACTTGATGTTGATGAATGCGCACTAAGATATGTCTTCTTTCCCCTTACAAAGCCTTCCAGAGAGAAGCTGATAGATCAATACTTAGGAATTAAATCAGATGATCCTGCCTTAGATGGAACTTACCTCGGGTAAGGATGTTCTTTTGTGTATAACCTGGCAAAACATCTGCTTGGACTAAAGTAGTTCTCAATCCCTCTGTTTTGTTAGTTCCCTGCTAGTGAAAAGAGAACACATACACTCAGCCTGGCTTATTCTGGATGAACTGAAAGTTTAGTTTATTCCTTTTATACCTTCAGGAAACGCGACTCCATTTCACCTCTGGATGATCTGGCTTTTGACATGTACCAGGATCCAGAAGTCGCTCAGATAATACGTAGACTGGATGAGAAGAAGTGGGAAGCTGTCCATCACGAACGCTATGATTATGCCAAGAAACTCAAACAAGCTATTGCAGACCTGCAGAAGGTATTGTGGGAAGGCTCTTTGTCTCTTAAGCCAAGCAGTATTCCAGCAGCCTATTAGAGACCCTTGTGTTCATGTGGAATCATAATGGTTTCCAGTATATTTTTAAAGAGTAATTTTAAAAGCAGATAGTTTAGTTGAATAACTTTAATATAGGTACAGTAATGTGATTCCAAACTAGCCTGCTATGCTGTCTGCTAGGTAGGGGAGAGACTTGGGAGGTACGAGGTGGAGAAGCGCTGTGCTGTGGAGAAAGAGGATTATGATCTTGCTAAAAAGAAGAAACAGCAAATGGAAGCCTATCGCCTGAAGGTGTATCAGCAGCTGGAGCTCCATGACCTTCTGGATGCAGAGCTGATGGTAGGTACTGCTATTCCTAGTTCAGGAGGCTTGGTGTAAAGAGAAGTGGCAGAGCAGCCTAATAGATTCAAAGAATAAGATTTGGTACACTGATATTTTGTGGCAATTAGGTGAGGATTTTAAGTTTTCTATGTGGATTTCCCTAACCAAAGACTTGCATTTTATGAACATGTTTAATTCTCCGTAAACTGCATTACATTGGGCTGTTGAGGTCTCAAGTAAATGATAGAAGAATCCCGAATGTTTTGCAGAATTTGAGGGCTACCTGATGCAGATGAGTAAGAAACTCTCATATTTTGAAGGGGTGTAACAGGCTTGTGCTGGCATCAAGGCTGACCAGACAGAATTACTGTGATAAGATATATATAGTTTTATATTGTTCTTGGAACAGGAAGCTTTATCATCTCCTGACACACATCCACACAGAATTATTTCCTGATTCACAAAGCTGCATCCAGTGGCAATGATTACACATCTCTGAGTGGGGTCTGACAGTTACCTGAAAGCAGCAGAATCTTGGTGACTGTCAGAGCTGGGGCTGTGACAACTCTGATTTTAGGACATTGTCAGCCTTGCTTTGCAAAATCTTCCTTTTCTCAGATTCGAAAACCATCTGAATTGCCTTTGGAGCCTATGACTTACACCAACACTCTTCAGCGCACCAAAGTTCCAACTTCACCTCCTTGTGAGCACAGAGAGCCCCCTAAAGGAGAGCCGTGGAGAGCAGAGCCTCTGCTGGAAGAGAGGTCAGCAGATCCCGCTTCTGCTGAGCCTGTTGTTCCCCATCAGTCCCCTCCTCCTCCTGAGACTCATCCCACAACCTCTAGGGAAGTGTTTCCCAAAGAAAATGTGAGTAGTGTACCTCTGTTACTGCAGAAATCTGTCAGAGCAAGTGATTGTGCATTCAGCCTTCAAAAGAAGGTCTTTGTGGTTATTCTCATGGCTTATACATTACCAGAAATCAACCCTGCTAATAATTGGCATTGGTCTTATTTGTTCCCGAATTTCTTTGGAAGCTTTTGGAAATGTTCATTGAGATTGAGGCAAAAAGGGATTGATTATATCTGATTTACAAACAGATGACTGAAAGCTAATAGACATTAAATGGCTATTCAGAGGTTGTGTGTCCAATACAGTGGAAGCTGAATTCTGCTTGCTCCATTAGTGGCTTAATACATCTCCTTCTGAGAGATCAGGTCAGATGAATCTACAGTAGCAAGGGAATTTCTTGGAATGTGGTTATGAAATAAGAGTCTTGGTGTCATGTCTAAGAAGAGGAAAAAAATCACAGTGTCTGGTTAGCTTAATCTTTAGGTTTTGCTGCTCCTGCTTTTGGCAAAGCTAAGGAAGACTTGTGTTGTCTTTAGTAACAGCAATATTTGCTCTTACCAGGATATTGACTTAGTTAACAAATAAAGCTTTATGACTTGCTGGCTTCCTGTCAGCAGGTGATTTCTTCTGTACGTGCATGCACTTCCACAAAAGACATTTTGTGTGTTATTGTACTCTGTAGACGAGAATAAGTTTCATACACAGGCACTGATTCCATTTCTTCATGATGTTTTTATGGGAACTACAACACCTGGATGTAATTGTAAAGCAATACTGCTTTAATGGGGGAAAAATGCATTGAAATCAAGTCAACTTGTGACGAAACTACTTCACATCTAAGTCATTTCTAGAACAGCAACTTTTATCTTCTCTGTTAGGTTCAGTTTTTACCTTATGATGAGACACCTCTTCCAGCCATCCGGAAACATTCTGATGGAGCCGTCGCATACCTTGAGCCAGGGATGGCTGAGGAGTATGTTGGTGATACTCCAAGAAGTGGCATTACTGGGGAACCAGAACCATTAAGTGAGAAGGCACTGAGGGAGGCCAGCCCCGCTGTTGAAGTGTTTGGAGAAGCTTTGGTAAAGAACACCAAAATGAGCCCATAGATTACTGTGATCTGTGTGGAGTTGATTTGATACGCACTCATGTCAGCAAACACCTACTGATGTTCACTTGTTCAGAGCTGTTACTTAAAAATCTGAGATTAAAAGTTGACCTTGGACATATGGGTGCCTGTTTGCAATGTTTGTATGGTGCTGTAGCTTTTATGATTGATTACTTGATGAGCTATTAAGCAGATAGTATGTGGTAGACTGCTTTTGGGTATGGACCCTACCAAAATACCCGTAACTTGCCACTGTCTATTGTAGGGAGAGAAGCTATTGCTGTGCAGGAAATGGATCCTTGAGCCTGACCTGTTAATCCATTTCCCTCATAGTTTCTCAAATATCTGAGCTTTTAATAAAAGCCAGATTCCTGTTGGAAACACCTGGGGATTTCATGCTGAAGTTCATGTGTTCTTTTGAGGCAGTTTCTGTATATTAATGTTGAGTAAATATTGAAATATCAGCACTGACATTTTAAGAGATAAACTTGTTCTGTGCTCAGGTTTCAGGAGCGTTTTCCAAAACCTGGTCATATCGAGAAGATGCATTGCTTGCTGTGTATAAGAAGCTGATGGAAGCGTCAGTAACCACTCCAAAGGAGGACTTAAAGAACATGCTGAGGGCTGCCATTTTCCTTGTGAGGAGAGCCATCAAAGACATAGTGCCTTCGGTACGTTGCGATATGTTGGGTAAGAAATGCTTCAGTGCAGATCTAACAGCCAAAATTGTAGAACCATGTGGTTAAGATGCTTTGAACAAATAGTTTGTAAAACTACTGCTAAGTTTAAACTGAAAACAAATCAACAAGCAAACAAGCCCATCCAAACCCCCAAAACAAGTGGAATGTCAGCTTTTAGTTGGGCCCAAGGACTGGGCAATGTCTGTCATTCAGCAGCACAGAAAATACTGCCCTGGGGGGTGGGTAATGAGCTTGAGGAACTACTGCTGCTACAATAAATGTGTAGTGTGGTTGATCCTGTTTGTTTTTATCAAGTTGAAATAGAGCAATGAAGTAACCTCTAGTTTCCAACCTGGGAGACTGCAGTCAGCCTAAGGAGCCTTAGGCTTCAAATAAACCTTAAACAAGAAGAAGAGAAAAAACTCAAGAGCTGTGTTTCTCTTTATAGGAAGCCTTTCACCTAAGCCCTAGCAACATGTTTTCTGGGAGAGAGGTATCTGAAGTAGCTTCTATTAGGGGTGTCACTGTAAATCTAGACTCCTGTTGCTGCTGTTCTTTAGTACAGAGAAGATTCTACAATACTGTCTGAAAACAGGGATCTGTGTGCTATTTTTGTTCAGTGTTTTCTTGTTCTTTTTAACTTAGGTTTTTCAAGCTTCCCTGAAACTTCTAAAAATGATCATTACCCAGTATATACCGAAACATAAACTGGGAAAGCTGGAAACTTCTCATTGTGTGGAAAAAACACTGCCAAATTTGCTTTATAGAACAGGAGACTCTTCATCCCGTCTTCGCCTTGTGGCTTCTAACTTCATTCAGGTCAGTGTTTTACTTCAAATTATGGTTTGATTTGCATTAAGAATGTCACAGGTAAGTAAGTAGCATCTAACCAGGTTTGACTTTGAGACCAGAGTTTGCTACTGTGAAGGATGATGCCGAATATGGAAGGCAAAGTGGTAGAACCAACTTAGCATTTTGCACTGTTTTTTCCAGCTGTTTATGTCCAGCAATGTCAGGACTTTGTATCCTCTGTAACACTTCTTGTCTACCTCCTCATATAGCTCAGTGTAAGATCAGCTCTTGAAACGTTTCTCGCAGTCCGGTTCTATAACTCATCTGAGCATGTCTGTAAGACTTTATTGATTTTTCAGTAGCTTTCTCCCTGGTGTCAAAAGTGAAACCAAACCTAGGGATAATCTTCTCTTTAAAACCTTTGCAAGCAGCTTCTGGCTGCTAAAGTCACAAATAAACAGCTACTTCTTATGGAAGACTTATTTTATTTTACTTGTTACAAGTAACTTAGAATATAACTCTATTTTGCAAAGACAGTTAACTTCCCTCGTTCAGCATTCCTACATGCACACTGCCTTTCTGCATGTTTCTAGGAGATGGCACTGTGCAGTGAGGTCAAAACTCTTCAGATTGTTCCAGTTCATTTGGTTCAACCATTAAAACCCAACTCCCCAACACATCTGGCGATGAGTCAAGTGGAATTAGTGCAATGCCTCTTGAAAGACGTGGGAACTGAAAACTCCGGGTTTACCATCAGCAATGTCATGAAGGTAGGATCCTGAGCTTACAGCACAGGAAGCTTTTTCTGTTGCTGTCTTATTGGGGCTGTCTGTTTTGGAGTGTTTGGTGAGTTCCTGAAGAGAATTTGAGCCTCTTAGAGGTGACAACACACAATCCTGTGAGGAAGCAAGATGCCAATATGGGGAAAAAGAATAACTGTGTCAAAGTGTTTGTAAAAACCTGTTTGCCTGAAGATTTCTGCCACTGCAGTGAAATAATAGACTAATAAAGAAGTCCTTAAAAAATGTGGGAGAATAAAGGCATTTATTATTATTATTATTATCATCATCATTATTCTTATGTTCAGTTTGCAACAGGAGCTTTGGAACACCGGGTTTATGAAGTCCGTGATGTGGCATTGCGGATTATCTTTGACATGTACAGGAAGCACAGGGCTGCTGTACTGGAATATCTGCCTCCAGATGATGCAACCATTCGTAAGACTGTTCTCTATAAAACACTCTTTGATGGATTCACCAAAATAGATGGCAAACTTTCTGAAGCTGAAATCAGGGTACGTAATCAGAGTGCAGAACCACACAACTATTTTAAACATTGTGGCCAACTGAGCAAAATACTGATTTCACAGCTCTGGATGACACACGTAGCAGAGCATCATAAGGTGTGCTGTTAACACACTGTAGTACACACTATAGTAGTAGTACTATCTTTCAGGTAGGACAGAGGAATTCAGGGGGAGGGAGGTGTTGCTGTAGCAACATTTAACCGTGCAGGATATTTCTTGTTGCATTAACCATTTGTTCCACATTGATGTGTTTTGCAGTCTCTTCTATATGAGAGATGGTTCAAAATCTTTTGTAACTGAAAGACTGTTTCTTGACAGGCACAGAGAAAGGCAGCAAGAGAAGAAGCAGAGAAACAGAAGAAGGAAGAAATGAAAGTCCTGCAAGGTCAGCTGGCAGCTCTGAAGGAGATGCAAGCAGAAGTTCAAGCTGGAAAGGTGAGGGTGGTTTGGTTTTGTCTCAGTACCTGAGAGATTTGCTGTAGGACCAGAAGCACAAACATTGTAATGCATTGGCTCTGCTTCTAAGCTTTTAATGCCAGAGAAAAATCAGAATATAATGTGTTCTCCCTGGCAAGCATCACAGTCATTAAGTACATTTCTGACTTAAATTTCTTTGTTCAATAGGAGAAAGACTCTGACTTGCAGAACCTAAAGGCTCAAGGTAGGTAGTTTCAAATACTGTTAAGAAATGTGCAGATGTTTCAAACAGTGTTAAGAAATGTGGAGATACTTCAAGATGTCTTTGAAACACTGTAGGTGCTTAATAGATCATTGAATTATCTTATTTAAAAACATGCCAGAGTGCTTCAGATTGACTGAGTTTCAACCTGCCATAGAGGAAACCAGTAAGTTCACAGAAGAAAAATTGCCACCAGCTAGCCAGTTAAGTTCTAATAACAATTAATATGGCTTGAAACCACCTTAGATTTCTCCCCAACCTGAGGCAGATCATCTACTACATGTAAAAATCACCACTGAAGTATTTTACTGTTGTAAATGGCTGAAGCAGTAGTTTCCCAATTGCCTACAGGTACATTGGCTTTTGATGCTTGTTACCACGATGGTGATGGTGTGCTTCTGCTCAGTGTTTTTGCTGGGAAGATGCAGAGAAGCAGTGTTTCTAGGAATGTGTGAAGGTGAATTACAATGTGATCTTGTTTTTAATAGTTCTCTTTTTACAGGTTACCAGGTAAAGGAAAGCCCGCAGTTTGCAACAGTGGAGATTCAAGACAGTCGTTCCTCTGTTGCAAATTACTTGGATAAGTAAGTTAGATGAGCAGCTTCCAATCACCTTAAGCACTCAGTACAACCTGCAAGCTAATAATGTTTTTCCAGTGGATCAAAGATGTATTGTAGCTGTCGTGTGTAGTGTAGGATATAAGGGCTCAGAGGAAGCATTAGAAAACTCCGGAGCCATGACAGCCAGTCTCAGTGAGCTGTTCTCAGTGCTTCTGGGGAATTACATCTTCCTATGTGAGCAAATGCTTCACAGTTGTAGTTACCATAAATTATGTGATAGTATCTGTACATGCCCTAACGCATTATAAGCACTGTGTAGGGAAAATAAGGTGTACCAAGATAGTAGCTGTTATTCAGAATAGCTTCTAACAGAAGCAGCAGTATTCTACCATTTCACTCTGTGATGTTACTGATGCTTGTATTTTTTTCCCTAGCTTATGTATTTTTTGTGGTGAAAGGGACGAATCCTTCACAGAGGAAGGCTTGGATCTCCATTACTGGAAACACTGCCGTATGTTAACCAGATGTGAGCATTGCAAACAGGTTAGACATAAACTTTCTGGAGCTACTACAAGACATTAACTGTTGTTATTCTGGTTTTAAGGTGCTATAAGATATATTTAATGCTGAGGTAGACAAATGCTGAACACAAGTGTGATCTTGGGTAGCACTTTTTGAACAGAGCAGCATTATAAATTGCATTAATGGACTAAAATTTCATTTTCCCTGTGCCATTTTGGAAAGTGAGATTTAACTTCCAAAAATCACATAAGCAGAGTTTTAAATACTCCTCTTTTACTCAGCACAGTGCAAGGCTCACTGGGTGCCTCTTGCTCCACTGCAGGTGGTGGAAATAGCCAGCCTGACAGAGCACTTGTTGACTGATTGTGATAAAAAGGACAGCTTTGGGAAATGCCAACGGTGTGGTGAGGCCCTTCCAAAAGATGAGTTGCCCAAACATATTAAGAGCAAGACTTGCAATTGTGAGTAGCTTCAAACAGGAGGGTTGAACTTCAAAGGTCAAGCCCAAAGGATTAAGCCCCATAGTTCCTTTTGATCTTGTTTCAGTGTAGGTGATTAAACACGGGACTTTGAGAGCAGTTAATGATAAAAGGGGTGGAGCTGGTTTAGCCATGGAGTAGTTTTACACTCTCTGTTGTGCAGCTTCTCCTCTTGTATTTGAACTTAGCCTGTCTTTGCGATTTGTGCACTATTTTTCTCATCATTTCAGCTGCCAAGCCAGAACATGTGGCAAACCATTGCCCACTGTGCCATGACAACTTTCCTCCGGGAGAGGAGGTAAGATGCCTTCCAGATTGCTCTGATGTTATGTCAGTGGGACCGAATTTGTGTCCTCTTCTAACACTGCCTTATACCAGTGACTTCAGAACTTGCCTTGAAGAACTTTCTCCATGCTGTTCCCTGCTACTGCTTAATGCTGGGAAATCTCTGGCATATCCAAAGTGTGCTTTCAGCAACTGAAAATATCTATTGGTATCATATCAAGATTTGGATATCTTAATTTCTATTTCACTTAGTCATAAGGTGCATAAGATGCTTTTATGAGTGAGCAGATTCAAATGCTGTCACAAAAAGGTCTGTTCACAACCCTGCTTTTCCCCATGGTTTCAACATCTATGTGCATACATACTGACTACCTAAGAGTCACTTGGCTGATTTTGCTGGTGTTGTAGTATCACTTCTTTTTGGTTGACTTCAGGGCTGGAAGTCTCACTTGATGGGCTGTAAAATGAATCAGCGGAGGCTCTCCATCTTAAATAAAACTCTTCTGGTGCAGCCTGGTAAGATACTGTTTTATGATAATAATGATTATGCTTTTTACTGTGTTCCTTTTACTTAAGAGAAGTGTTTCATCCTCAAGAGCAGACTCTTATTACTTGTGCAACTCAGGTTTTTACATAACCTAACCTAACTACAGCATACTCAGGAAGCAAACTCTCAAAACCATTCCATAACAATCCTATTTCAAACCAAGGCATTAGCTCAGTTGGTTGGGAAGCTGGTGTATTTGATTGGTTTTGGGCTTTTTCTGCATGACAGTACAACTGTGATTAGAACAATCAGGGTGATAGGAAACAGTTAACATTCTGGCAAGCTCCTGAACGCTGACACAGAGAACTGAGAGCCCAATTTAGCTTGTAATGTCCAATCAGAGGATGCTAATCTAATCCTAATTACGAGATGAATTGAATAGTTAGTGCTGTGTACTGCTTTTCCTTTGCCATTCAGACCCAGGAGCTAGGCAGAATCTATGATTGTGCAGCTTCTTCACCAACAGAGAGAAATTGATGCTGATGTCAGGTGGCTTTTTTTAACACTCGTCTCTATTTATGAAGCAAAATCCTTTTCTTTCCTGGACACAGAAGTTAAACAAGCTATTTTCCCTGCCTGCAGCACCAAAACTCTCTTGGTCAGTAACATCCAGAGCCTTTCCTCCTTCAGACTTTTCTCAGAGTTCTTTAGTCTGCTGCATGTTCAGGTCCTTGCTAGAGTTAACCTCCTGAGTCTGGTATTTGCTTTGCTCATACCTGCATTTCACAGTTACTCCAGCATCCTGGGCAGAACGTTCTCAGCTCTGCTAAGTGAATGTGGTTAAACTCAACAGTTTCCAGTCTCAGACTGGACATACAATCATGTCTGTCTTTCTATCTTCTTTGCCTGTGAGAATGCTAGTTAGCTTGCTGCTGCTTAGAATTTGGAAACACAGAAGGAACTTAAATCCTGCCTGGATACAGCTAAAGCTCCAGAGCAATTTCCTAGAGCTAGGAAAGGAACCCTGACCATTTAGTCCTATGAGATACACCTCAGACCGGATGCCCACCAACTTTTAGTTGCCCGTATCAGTCATTCAGACTTCATAACTCTTGAGAATCAAAATGGTAGATAAAATTCAAGGCTGGAACCAGATGTCCTTGCAATAACAACCTGTATTTTCTCTTCACAGGCAAAGTGGGTGGCCAGTATTTAAGGAAACCAGGTCCTCCAGGAGTGAAAGCTCGATCTCCCTCTATAGGAAGCAAGATCCCAATCCCAAGAGGGAGCCCAAATAAAATCAGTGGCAAAACATACACAAAGCGATGACAGGACAAGTATTATTTCCTTTGGCTTATAGTAGTTATTTAAAAGGTGTGGGAAATTCATATCATCTTATTTGTTTGACTCCACGGGCCTGTTGAGCAGCGCTTGCCTAGTCTGATAACCACAGCACTGTGTCAGCTGTCTGTGCAGCACAGTGGCTGTCTCCTAGAAATGCTTGCACTGGAAATACACAGATATTTTGGGATGGATCCAGCCTGCCACGTTCCCTGAAGGCACAAGGCAGGCTGGGCACTGGTCTCTGATTTCTCATAGTAAACTATCTCCCTGATGACAGTGGTGGTAATGCACTTTGCTCTTGTTTCTAACACCAGTGTCTGGAATCTGATGAGTTCAAGCATATTGTTAATGTCAAGAATTAGCACCAAAGGAAAAAGTCAAAGGGCTGGTTGGATATTGCCATATGACCTGCCACCACACAAACATGAAGTGGCTGGTCTCTGTGGCCTCTTGCTGCACACCAAGTGCCTTATTAGTCCTCTTGACCACAGGGTTAAGTTCAACCCTAAGCATGCCCTTTGGTTAATGAGAGTGTCCCCCCAGAGCTACTGTAGCAATCAAAGTCATTCTTTATAACTTCCTAGCTCATTCTGAAATATACCCCAAGAAATGGCCCCTCAAAGAAAAGAAAACCTTAATGGGGCCCTGGAAAGCCTGACTTAACCATTTAGACCTTTTTTCCTGCTTTAGTGTGCTCAGCTCGCTTCTAAATCCAAAATTATATCCAGATGATTCTAAATGCTGAGTTTCTCCAGTTAGATCTTGATTAAAATAAGCATCTGTAGGATACAGCATGTGACCGTTTAACAGCTTTGCAGGGAACAGATTCTGCTCAGGCACAATGTGTGGAGCAACGATCCCGATGTTTCAACCTGTAACACTTAGGCCAGAGCTTTCCAGGGCAGAATTCACTGGTGACCCATGTCACCACAGGTACAAGGATGGGTGAGGATGGTGACAGACCTTTTGGGGTTGGGGTTTTTGCTACCATGGAGTGAATTTTGTATATTCTGCACTGATTTTGTAATATGCTTGGTTTCTAGTTTGTGTGCAGCCTCTCTGCAAGAGAATGGGTGTCACAGGTAGATCAGTGTGCATGTGCTTTGGAAACTTTTATATAGTTTCTTTAACCCTTCCAAATAATATATATCAATAAATATATATAAATGAAGAATATATATTAACATATGTGTGGTTTTATTTCTGCTTTAGTGACACAAGTTCCTATTTGAGAACCTGATTCCTTATGCAGGCAAAATGCATGTTGATCTTGCTTGAGGATCACTATGATGGGCTATGAGCTGTGTCCTGAGCACTCTCCCTTTTGGACATCAAATTGTGAGTTTTCCCCTGTGTAGGTCACTGGAAAAGCCCCGTTAGCAAAGGCCTGCTGTGTGTTTTGGGTTGGCCAGGGCAGTGTATTGGGTTATGAAGCTGTGGCTGCCCCATCCCTGGCAGTGTGCAAGGCCAGGTGGGACACAGGGGCTTGCAGCAACCTCTCTAGTGGAAGGTGTCCCTGCCCATGGCAGGGGTTGGAGCTGGATGAGCTTTAAGGTCCTTTGAACCCAAACCAGGCTGTGATCACCCTGTCCGCCGCAGCACCTGCTCACTGCCTGGGCTGCTTCCTGTCACTCTTTGTCTTCTGCAGCGGGAGAATAAACACCGGTGTGAAGCATACAGTGATGCTTATTCCTGTGCTGCAAAGCAACACGGAGATTGTTGCACAGTGGCAGGCCTGGCTAGCAGGAGGCGAGTTCTCCAAACTCTTGAGCTGGAAAGCTTAAATCAACACTGACAGTGACCAGTCCGCGGTCCTGACCTCAAGGCCTTTTCTGTGTATGATCGCTTCCTCCTTCCTGTACCCCGATGTCAGCCGGGTGCTTTTCACCCACCCGAGCTGCAGAGACGAGTCTGGAGCAGCCGCTGCCCCGCGCGCAGGAATCCGGCCGATCCCAAGACACCAACGGATGCAGCTCACGTGGCTCGGGATGAGCACGGAGGTGATGACCCTTAGCGATGCTCCCGC
>JANHGB010041329.1:23838-35305 GCA_026283785.1 Coracopsis vasa
GCGTCCACCTCTCTGAGCCGAACTTCTCTGTCTCAGAGAGCCCACCCGGGTCCCCATCACTGACCTCCCCATCTCTGTCTCTTCCAGAGTCTGGACGTGGCCAACAACCATCTGCGGGAGCTGCCCTCTGCCCTGGCCGACTGCCCCCGCCTCAAGGAAGCCAACTTCAGGGGGAACCAGCTGAAGGACAAGCGGCTGGAGAAGATGGTCAATGGTTGCCAGACAAAAGCCATCCTGGACTACCTGCGGGCCGGGGGCCGTGGGAAGGGAAAGGCTGAGAACACCAGAGAGGAGGCCAGGAAGAAGAAGAGGGAGAAGCAGCAGAAGAAGGATGGTGGGGACGGGGAGCAGGATGAGGTGGAAGAGGCGAGCAAGCTGCTGGTGAAGGTTCTGCATGTCTCTGAAAACCCGGCACCCTTGGTGGTCAAAGTGAGCCCGGGTATCAAGGATGTTCGACCCTTCATCGTGTGCTGCGTGCTGAGGGGAGTGAACTTAAAGCCAGGGAATGCTCTGAAGAGGTTCCTGTCTGCACAGGTAAGTGCTGCAGTCTTGTGTTAGGTGAGCTCAGAGTGAGCTGTTCATGCAGGAGCTGGTGAGGGTACAGCAGCTGCTGCCCAGTCACTCGGGAATGAGCAGAACTGGTTTTCCTGGGGAACCCAATAGGAGCTCAGGTGTTACCATGAGAGGGAGATGAGCGCACACAGGATTGCATTTGCTCTGTCACAACAGCTTGTTAGTGCTGTGGAACCTGTTGAGAGCTATTAATGAACCCACATCCACATTAGATGTACCTTGGTTTGGCTCCAGGTTCCCTGATTCGTGCTAAAACCAACAGGTATGGTAACCACAATCTATCACCCCTGGCTTATGGCCTGCACAGCCATTAGGTGGCAGGGGTTAGGTGCTTTCAGGTTGCAAGACTCTATTTGTGATGGTTTTCTGATTTAAAACCCTTTGTTTGTTAGTTGAGGAGCATGTCATGTGTTACACTGGCTGTCTTTACATTTCAATTGCAATTCAGGTAAAATTACTATGCAGAAAAGCTCTATTTAATGCAAAAGAGTTACTTGAGTAGCTACAAACATTAAGTACAGAAGAATCTGAAAAGAGTAATTCTGAGGAATAAATCACGTGGATGTTCTGGATCTGCTTTGATAGGTTTCTTTCTGTTTCAGACTAAACTGCATGAAGACATCTGTGAAAAGCGGACAGTGGCCACTATTGCCACCCATGACCTGCAGCTGATCAAAGCTCCTCTGGTGTATGATGTTCAGCCTCCTGACACGCTGAAGGTAGGGCCAGTAGCATCCATGGGCCTTTCCACTTGGTTCCCTGTTGTCTTCTGGAACTGTACAGAATAGAATTAGTGCTAGCAAATGGTTTTCCAGTGGGTGTTGTAGCTCACACAAAGGTTTAAACTCAGTTATTGTCTTGCTTACAGGAGTTTGAATAACCCCTGTGACTGTGCGGCTCTTAAATTCAAGTGTGTGTTCTGTACGGTGTAGGTAACACCTCTGGGTCGAAAGGAGATCAAGGCAAAGGATCTTCTCCGTCAGCTGCAGTTAGAAGCTGAGGAGCAGAGGAAGCAGAAGAAGCGTCAGAATGTCTCTGGATTGCATAGGTCAGTGCGTGACATCCTGTGGCTTTCCTCAGCTGTATCACCATGATGCACTTTTACTGAACTTCCATGTGCTGACTCCTGGTTTTGCTCCATGGTGGACCAGGAACACCCTAATTCAGTGTTGTCACACTCTTGTGCCACTGCATCCTGCTGCTGGTTCAGTTGCTCACTCTTTGCTGCTTTGCTTTTCCTGGCAGGTATCTCCAGTTACTGGATGGCAAAGACAGCTACCCCTGTCTGGTGGATGCTGAAGGCGTCGTGATTTCTTTCCCACCCATAACTAACAGCGAGAAGACAAAGGTACTCTATTAGTGGAAATGTGTTAATCAGAATTAAAGTGAGGTTTTTTTCCAGTAAGGTTGAGCTCCACATTCAGAGATATGCACACGTCTGTGACAGTTGTGATTGCATTCCAAATACAAATCTCCAAACCTGGATCTTGCCTGCTAGATAGTCAGATTGAGCTGGGTCTGGGAGTGGCATTTCCACCTTTGCCAATCTGGCAGCCTCTGGCCAGAGCTCTGTTCCAAAGGCACTGCCTGCCTTTGCAGGGATGGCTTTATTGAAGGGCAAGAGTGTGGTGTTTGACTTGTAAAGCAAGGCAGCACTTCGCCTCCGGCTGCATTGAATGAGCATCTTCCTTTTGGTTTGTGCATGAAGTGTTGCCAAATGACTGTGGGGGAGTGCGCTCCCATCCTCACTCACTTTACCTGTGAAATCCTTACAGATCAGGAAAGACACCCGTGATCTATTTCTGGAGGTGACAAGTGATACCAGCTTACAGATATGCAAAGATGTCATGGACACACTAATTCTGGTAAGTAGCTCAGGAAAATAATCCCGTCTATTCTCGACAGAACGCGTACTGCCCACGTGCATTGAGAAGAACACAGAAGCTGACTTTTAGTTACTAGTAGTAGTATTCTTCTCTCTCCTTCACTTCCTCTTCAATCCTTGCGTCCATGCTTGCACCCTTCCCTCTCCACATCGCAAAGGGGTTTTATATACTCATATCCTGATTACCTGGCAGACCTCAGAACTCACCCAGGTAAATAACATTGTGTTACCACAATTAGAAATGTAGGGTTTGTCTTTGAACACCTTCCCTTCTTAGTGCTCTTACGGCTTCAGTTGCTGCCAACAAATTCTTTTGGAAGCAGCCTGGAGTTGCTCTCAGCCACAGAATTAATCTTGGTTTTTGTATTTCACTTTTAACAGAAAATTGCCGAACTGAACAGATCTGCCTTGGAAAACAAGGAAGACTCAGGCTCGGATAACGAATCTGATGCTCTTTGTGGACCAGCAGCTTTGAACCCCAGCCAAAACGCTCAGCCGATGGTTGTGGAGCAGGTTCGAGTGGTGGACACAGATGGAAACTTGAAAGTACTTTATCCTTCAAAAACTGACCTAAGCACAGTGTCCTCTCTCCTCACTGTAATACGTTAGCAGCTATCAGAGCTTACAGAATGATTCCATTTCCTTTCTTTTTTACCACATTCAACAATGCAACTTGTATTCAGTGAGGTGGTTTGGGTTTTTAAGGACAAGATGCAGTGCATCCCGCCTGCTGCTGGGATGTTTGATAGGCTGTGGCAAGCAGGGTTGTGTCCTTCAGCCTTAATGGAAAGCCATCGGTGTTCTGACTAGTTAAGGAGAACTGAAAGGCAGAGAAGGTGCTGGAAGTCAGAACGTGTTCACTTGTAGAGAAAACCATTGTGTCTTAGCATCTGTAATGTGAGTGCAGTCATGGTTTGCTGCTGGATCTCTGCTTCTTCCTGGTGTGTTTCAGCTGGATTATTGTTTTGGCAGCTAAACTGAGAAATCAGTAGGTGACAGCATTGAGTCAAAGCCACGTGCTGCGCGCCAGTACTGAGGATGGGATGCCACACAGCTTTGCTAACATCTCATTCAGCGTGATTTTCTATCTGGAGTAATTGTGACAACGTAATTGCCGTCAGAACTCGAGGAGTGAGTTTTAAAGTGATGGTTTCTGTGTTCAGACATTAACACAGCTTCCATTTCTAAGCCAAGCCGGTTGAATTGAGTGCAGGGGTTTGTGTGTCCCAGTGCATTGCAGAGCCATCACCCATCCTTGTGGGAGCACCAGTTGTAGTGACCCTGTTGCGTACCCGTTGAGTTACTGCTGATGGAGCACCGAGTTCATTTGTGCTTGTGAAGCTCATTTTCACTCAGAGGGCTGATGCTGCTTAGTGTTGACACTACTAAAGCTCTTTGTCTCCCCAGAGTACAAGCACTCGTGCCCAGAGTGCTTTCTCTCACACTTCCATGTGAAGAGTGTTGGTGCACAGGTGGTTGGAGTGGATGACAGCTATGTCCAGGCTACCACCTTATGAGTGCAAACCTTTTCATAAGCAATGGTGACCTAGAGCTGGAGTTTTGTTCCATTCAAAGTGATGCTGCAGAGCTTTAACTGAACTTGGAGATACTGTGTCAAATACATCCATGTGTTGGGACTTGCATATGAGTGGGAAAATAAAATGGTTCTTACAGTGATGTCACTGTCATGTGTTTGGGCACTGATGGATTTTGGCACTGGTGAGTTTTCCAGTCATGTAACCATACAACCTTGCCCAAGCAGCTATTGAACACTGCAAAAATGAGAACTCAGTGCTTTCTAGCTGTAGCCAAGCAGTCCTTAGTAGTGCTTTGAGCTTCGCTGTGAAGCTGAGTGTTTCTACACACCAGTGTTTTACAGTGATTTGTGCTGTGAGTTTGTTGAAACAACTGAATGAGATATTCCTGCAGGACTTGGTTTCAGCAGGATGAGTTTAATTTGTTAGTACATCAGCCTCAAACCCAGGGAACAGGAGCCTGAAGTTGGTGATGTGTTCTGCTCAGCCATCAGGGCTACTTTTCGCTTGTGAATGCCTTGCGCTACTCCTTCTCCTTCCCTTACTAGCAGTTAATGCAGCGGTGTCGGTGCCGTAGAGCGAGGGGACTCTGACACCTTTCTGTCTGAGCATCTGATGGAACTCGATCCGTTCGTTAATGATTTTCTGAAAATGAGGGGTGTGTAAAGAGGTGGGAGTGCGTTAGGTGGAGAGCAGCACTGCTGTGGTCTCTTACCTCATCAGGCCCTTGCTGGAAGCAGAGTTCACCTGAACCACATACCTGCATTGCCTCCAGCACCTCGTCGTCCGTGGTCTCTGCCTGGGGAGGCTTGATGCCTGTTGTGCTGAATGTAGCCTGGATTATTTTGTTTCGATACTTTTCAAACTGTTGGTAAAAGATGAGAACAGATGTGCTTGGTCTGTACATACAGTTCTTTGGTATTCGCAGGGGTTTACAGAGACTACGCTGTTAGACTTGGGCACAGCGCTAGTGAAGGGTGAAATGGAAGGCCTCTTTGTGTGAAATTATAGGTGGTTTGAGTGGGCTTTGCTGCAAGTACTGTGATAATGATGTGTTTTGGAGTGGACTGAGTCCCTTACCTGGGTATTGGGCTCCATGCTTGCCACTAGGCACATGTGCCTCCCCAAAATGTCTTTAAGGTGATACCTGCTACTTTGAATCCAGGAGGCTATTAGAAACCTGGTGATGTAACTGTTCCGAACTCGAGTTTCTTAAGGGCTTCTGGTATTTGAGGCCTGTTTGCTTTGTAAGTGACGTAGGAGTTGCATGCTACAAAGCTGGGAAGGAAATGGATGAGTTTCCTGCTCCTCTGGCCCTGTGGCTGTGGAGGGCAGCCAGGACTGCAGTGTCCTGGTGCCTCTCCTGCTGTGCTCCTGCCCAAGAATAATGTCTCTGTGCTCTCATGTTCTTTGCTTGTAATGGTTGGAACCTCCCCAGGAGGAAGGGAAGGAGGGAGGATGCTGAAGCGGAGGCCACACTTACCTTGCTGGTGGTGAGCTCCAGCGCCACGCGAGTTTGCAGCTCCTTCTGCTGCAGTGCCTTAACCTCCTTTCGGGCTGCCTCCTGCTGCCGCTGCTGCTTGCGGATGTGGTACCGGTTGGAGCGCACCTCTGTCTGCAGCTGGCTGACGGTCTCCTGTAGCTCACTGATGAGCTTGTTCTGTGCTGCCAGCTTGGATTCTTGTTCCATGACGACCTGAAGAGATCCAGAAACCAAGCCCGGGTTGTGAAGAAGGAACAAGCAGGCTTGGCTGCATCTTCCCTGGGTCTGGTCCAAATGCTGCTTCTATCTCCTGGGCAAAGTCTACAGACTGGCAGCCTGGTGGCTGCTGTTACTTCTGGATTGAGTAGGGGTTTTAAGTGGCAAACTCCCCCCGAGGCTGAAACAAGCACAACTAAGCAGCTAATACAAGAATTTCCTATAGCAGTTTACCTGTCGGAGGCTGCAGTTCTCCTCCTCTATTGTCACCATCATTTCTTCACATTTCTGTTCTCTCAGACTGCAAAACTGAAGAAGAAGTTATTTTACCCTTCAGTTTCACAGCTCACGGGTGCCCCTCCTGTCTATGAGGAAGGGAGCTGCAGCCTGAGGCCTGAATCCTCAAGGATAGACACCTTGCCCTCGGGTGGTACCTTCGCAGACATGTCTTGTAACTGGCTTTCTTGCATTCTGAGCTGCTTTTGGAGCGTTTCGGTTTCAGATCTGATTTTCCGGAGCTCGGACTCTTTGATCTCCAGTTGTCTTTGCAAGGAGGAGATGGTTCCTGTAGAGTTGGAGAAGGACTCTTAAACCGGATCCCTGCCTGTAGCTGCCCAGCTCCTTCCTTCAGGTAAGCACACACACAGCTGTAGCTGTGACCGTCTGAGTGTAGAAAGGGTGAAGTTAATGCTGCAGCCACGGTGATGCTGGTTGGGGTGCATTCTGCAGTACTTTGATATATATTAAACTAACCTCATGTGCTGCTCTGGGAAATACTAGAGCTGGTAACCGATCTGCCAGCATGCAGAAGTGCTGCTGGATGCCCCAGGATGGTGCCTGGGACCCTCTTGGCTGGGTTTTATTGTGTGAGGAGGGGGAGACTGAGTGGTTTTAATGCAAGTGGCCTTCAAGTCAGTTTTGTGCTCATGAGAACCTAACCTGGGACTTGTTCTCAGTCAGAGCAGTGGTGTGAGGATGAAGGGAGGGTGATGGTGAGCTCTGGATGCCTGCCCAGTACCTGTGGCCATGTTGTAGTCATCCCTTGCCCTCTGCAGCTCCTCGCGGAGCTCCTGCTCGGTGATGGGCTCAGCCGGCTCCTGCCAGGCCCCGCTGCCCCTCGCTGCCCCCTCGGGGGCTGAGGCCGCCTCCATCCCGAGGGGCTGGGGGCCGAGGTGCAGGGCCCGGGTGCTCTGTGGTGCTGGTACCACCGCAGCGGCCGCCTCCTGCCCCGGCGCTGCCTGGTAACGGTGGCGGGGCCGCGCCTTCCGCTTCCGGGGCTGCGCCATGAGCGGGAGGAGAGGACGCTGCCCGGCCGCATGGCTGAGTTCTCAGGGCTGGCAGTGAAGCAGCAGGTCCAGGGAGCGGGGCTGTGGTGATGGAGGCTCTGAACTGCACATCCCTGCGGCTGCACCGCTACCGCATCCTTGAGCATCTCTCCTCCAGCCGCTGCCATGGCAACCGCTGCTGGCTCCGGCAGCACCACGCTGCTCCGGTGAGTGCTGGGACCGTGGCACCTCTCAGTGGGGATCACAGAGCCTCATCCCAAACCCTCTTGTCTCGCCCCACTACGCAGGTCCTGGTGTTGCCACCCTGCAGCTCAATGCGCCCATGCTGCTTGCCCAGCTGTCCTTCATCCTCACCAGCACCAGCTACAGCATGGTTCCCTTTCTGCCTTCCTAGCACAAGCTGCTGGTTCCCCACCATCACCTTGCTGACAGCTCCCCCATGAGCATGGACACCCTCAGGGGGACTCAATGCCCTCCACTGGTCGCCCCTCAGTGCTTGCCACCTTCTACGTGAGGGTTGATACTGCCTCAAAGCAGGCTGGACAAAGAGGGTCTGCACCCATGGGCCTCCATGAGGCTGGACCTCAGCTGAGGTTTTGGTAGCACCCAGCTGCATGTAAACGTGTCCGTAGAGCTCTGGTCCACGATGTTTTCTTTACCAGACTTTATTTTTGTTGCATTTTCCTGTTTGCCTTTAGCATAAGTTTTTATGGGGACTTTTTATTTCAATCTCAGTGCAGTTCAGAAATGTGTTCACTAGGGGGTTTAAATGTGGAGCCCTTAACACCTGGGTTTGCTTCTTCCAGGTGGAATTCTTTACAACGCTGCTGTGCACAGCATGGATGTTATCAGTTTGCTGTTCACCAGACACAGCATTTTCACTGGCGTGCAGGTAAGAATCAATCTTGTGATCGTTTATTGTGGACCTGTGTACTTTATACTGCAGTTGGGAAGAGTAAGTGTCTGAGAGGCACGGCAGCCATGACAACTGTTCCATCATGGGGCAGTTGAAAGAGCTGCCTAGTGAAATAGAAGCTGAGTTTCTCAAGAGGTTGTAGATGGAGTCTTGGTTTCTGAACTCTCTCAATTCCCCACCATTACTAATGGCTTCTCTGGGGAGTTATAGAACTTGGCCCATTTAGAGAGGGTTCTCTCTGAGCAGCAGCAGTGTTCAAGGCCAGGTTGGACAGGGCTTGGAGCAACCTGCTCTAGGGGAAGGTGTCCCTGCCCATGGCAGGGGTTGGAACTGGATGAGCTTTAAGGTCCCTTCCAACCCAAAACCCAAACCATTCCATGATTCTATGATATTTCCCTGGCACATCCCTGTTGATCTCAGCCCAGTTAAAGATGTGAATTTACTGAACATTGTGCCAAGCTGACACGCTCTGGGTTACCAGACTAATTTAAACCAACCGTAAACCTGGAAGCTGCTGGGTTTTAAATGGAAATGCAAAGTTTTAATGAAAGTAATTGCAGCTGCTGTTGTTAGAGAAGGTGCAGTGTGCAGTATTCTAATGTGTGGTAAAGCATTGATATGCAAGGAACAGAATGCCCCTGGGAGGATGTGGAACCATCTGCCTCATTCTAGCTACATGCTGGAAGCTGCCTGCTTGTGGCTCTAATAACCTCCAAAGGTAGATGTGGTTGTAAGGAGGAATGGGAGCTGCTGGGATGGTGGTGGTCAGGCCCAGGGGCTGTGTTTCTACAGTGAGGCCTTCCCACCTATGGTGTTAAATCAGACTTGTGGGCTTGATTCCAGCTGGCCATGGAGCTGCTCCTGGGCCATGGTAAGGGGTGCAGACCACCACCAGCCCCAGTGGGAGCAGTGGGAGTGGGTGGCTTTCCCGACAGCTTCACAAGTGAGGTGATAAAATACTCCAAAACCAGGAGCATCCGTCTGGTCTGTGCTCATTTCCCCTCAGTGTACACAGGAACGTGACTTCTGTGTTAAACTGCCCTCTGGGCCTCCAATGTATTGGGGTTTTTGTTGCTTTTGCTGGGTTTTGTAAATCTTTTTGACAAGTTTTGATCTCATTTTCTTGGGGGAAAGAAATGGAAAAACAGGAAAAGAGACCTCCGACCATCCCACGTCAGAGACAGGAGAGACCTTGTAGTGGGGCTGTAAGTTCAGGGCACTTGTAGAGGAGCAACACTGGGGTATGTCAGTAACAGACACTGCGGTGTTGAAGGGTGAAGCAGGATGCAGGGGGTGAGTTTGTCCCAGGGCTGCTGGTGGAGTTGGGAATATACTCCACAAAGAAGACAGTGCCTCCCACCATGGGCACGTCTGCTTTTAAACCAGGTTCTTTGTACCTTTGGACTCATCTTGAGCTCCTTGCAGATGTGTGGATGTGGCTGTTGTGTCTGTTCCTCACACACCGCTTCCCAAAAGCTTTTGAAAGCTGTTTCTATTGTATTAAAATAAGGCTCTTGCCTCGAGTGTTAGTTTGTAAATGACACTTCTGGCTCTCGAGATCCTGCAGTTCAATCCATTTCCAACTCCTGCAGATGGAATATATATTCCTAGAACTAGAACTAGGGGTGACATTTATAACTAAAGCAAATTCTCTCCTGGGAATTGCTTTTAATGGTGTAATTCTTCACACTCAAAGCTGTGTCTTAAGGATGAAGATTGCTGCAGCTCCCAGCTTTGTGGTTGCTTGATGGAGCAAAGCAAGTTGAGGCCCTTTGAGGCTTATGCTGGTTTAGGAGGACCCTTTCCTTATCATGGAAGCAAGACTTTGGTTGCCAGATGTTGTTATTCCCACATGTGCTTTTATTGTGTTACCAAACAGACAAAGAGGGAAACCACAGCTCCAAAAATAACTCGTTTTCCAAAGATGCCATTGCTGCCGTGGTGGGAGTGTGTGGTAGGATGCTGCTGGGAGAAGCCTCAATTAACATCGGGAGCATGAGTGATGGTTTCAAACCCTTTAAAGCACTGAGGTGCTTTAATTGGCTGTTACGACAGGACACAGGTTCCTGCTGGTTTTCCTCATGATCCTCCCTTTGTGTGTGTGGATAGATGCTTCCCCATGAGGAGGGGAAGACGCATCCGAGGTGGGGCCGGAATGCCGTAAGTGGAACTTGAGCTCTGTCACTTTACAGATTGGAGGATCCAGGGCTTTGTGAAGGGTCTCCCAGCTCCTTCCCAGCTGGGGGCAGATGGGATGGAGCTGGAGCTCTGCCTGCTGGTGGCATCCATCACCAAGGCAGCGCAGGGAGGGGATGCTGCAGTGGGAACGTGCTGGGCAGCATTGTTCCCGCATGGATTCCCTCAGGCCACCTGGAATGTTGAGAGACCCATGGTTGGGGGAGCAGATGCAGCAGCTCCTGTGCCTGTTGTGGGACATTGCCTGTCAAAATGGGCAGGAAAGGAAGGAGGGAATGGGGGAACGCTGGCTGTGGAATAGATGAGGCCGGAGACACGATCTTCTGCATGTTTACATGCTAGAACATGAAATTAATTTACTTGACACTCGCGTGTCTCAGGAGTAAGTATCAATTTTTATAGCTTACATGAAAATAAATCTTTTCTGCTTACAGCACGATGAGGATACGTATGTACAATCGCTTCTGTTTATATACACCAATAGTTAAGGACATGGACACATCGGGAACAAACAGGTTTGGCTCTACAAAGAACTGAAGGGGATGGGGACTTCCTGGCAGTCCGTTGGGAAAGCAGAGCGGGTGCATCCCGCTGGCGAGTGTACAGAACACGGGATGGGGCAGGGCTGAGTCCTTGTACAACGGTGACAACCTGTCAGTTCTGGACAGCACGGAGAGCACAGAACAGGGGCAAGCAGTGCCAAAGGCTGGTCTTCCAAAGAGGACAACAGTGCTGCATCCACCACCGGGGGGCTGCTCCAGTAAGACCCATGGTGCCTCCTCCGTGCTCCATCCTGCGACAGCGTCAGCCGCCCTCCTCATCACCTCCAGCGAAGCCAGCACCGCATGGGGCCGTGCACAGGGATGCAGTTCCCCTCCAGACACCACCATCGCACTGTTCCAGCCGCCCAAGGCTGGAAATGTCTTTCACAGCGGGGTTCATCCCCCCTGCCCCGCGTCTCTTGCTCCCGGGAGCCCCTCAGTTGATCTCCCCCTCCGTGAATTCCTCCTTTATGGACTGTTTGCGGGATTTGCAGTCGGGGAGGTCGAAGCCGAAGTCTGCCCAGTCGTCGGCAGCGCCGCGGTTGGGGATGGTGATGGTGTGGCGCACACGGAAGTGCACGGCCTCCATCACCCGCTGCCGCTGCAGCTCCCCTGAGCTGCCGATGGAGATGGTGGAGGCATTGCTGCTGGAGCGCAGGAGCTGCTGCGCTCCGTAGTCGTGGCTCTGCTTGAGCTCCTGCAGCCCTCGCCAGATGACCATGCGGTACTGCTCCGGGATCTTCAGTGCTCCGAGGTCCTGCAGAGGATTCATCCCCGCGCGAGGTGACATTGAAATCCGCCAGCCAGCTCCCGGGGGTTTCTCCCCGGGGGCCGT